>NMRB01003272.1:27169-48978 GCA_002633025.1 Notospermus geniculatus | reverse complement strand
AACTCATGGCTTACGTTGTAGTCATATCTAACGTCCAAGGAATGTTTCATTTGTCTTAAACCAAGAGGTCGAATACGTGGACTTTGTCATCAAGACGGAAGACGCATCTGTTTCCGTTCACAGAGCATTTTGGAGTCTTATTGGCCCTCATCTGTTCGTCATTGATTTCTATTTGTTTCATCGACACTGTTTTCTTGTCAGCATCAATGTCAGGTTGATACAGCCTGACCTCTCGGGGTTCATCACCTTTCATCCACCCAACGATGAATACCTCCCCAAATGTACCTGAACAGATATCACTACATTCGAACCCCTCCACCCCATGAGGTACTGACATGACCTTAGTCAGGCTGTTCTCACCCACCTGGTAGCATGAGATTGTGTCGGCTAGATTGGTACATATGACAACCATACCTGTGATTCTACAGAATGCTAATCGATATCCTTCACCGGTCTCGATATCCTGGAGTACCTTACCTTCACTGTCGATCAAAACAACATGATCATGTGGGGATTTCCAATATGAAACCAAGAAGTTTCCATGACTAACACCCTCAACCGACCACAACTGTTTTATCGCCTCATCTGAGAGCTTCACATCGATTTCCCTCTTCGTACCTCTGACGACGTCCATGACGGTAAGGATCGGTGATCGCCTTCTCAGGACAACTAGATGATCTTGTCCTAATGCAGCAATGCAAGGTATGACCGCTTCCTCTTGCATTATAACCTTAGCTGCCAGAGAGGGTAAGTTCCACAGTAACACCTTGTCCACTCCACCTACCCAGACCGATGCAGCTACGCGATCTTTTGACATGAATGCGACACTCCACACTCTACTCCCATCAGGAACCTCTAGGTTGGACGATAGTGAAGCGGATGAGAATCGTCCCGCAGAAGCGACATATTCTTCACACAAGTCATCATTTGTTTTCATCCTCTCCCTAAACGGCGTCACCCAGTCTTTTTTGGAAGCATCTGAAAGTTCCATCATCCTGGTGTAAGTACGCGTCATATTTTCACTGAGGTCGGCTTTGAGTAATTTCTCGGATAACAATGCATCGTGTGTAGTGGATGTAGCTTGAATTTCTTCCTGCATGACTGTGACATCTTTGATGGTCTTCTGGATCATTCCCTTTTCCTGCACGCATTCCTGGTCGAGACTCTGAAGGAATGGTTGTTGTATTTCTTCCAGCCACTTCTTCCGTCCCTCGTGTTCCACCTTTTTCCGTTCCATCAGCGCCAACTGGGATCGGTGGTACTCGGCCTTCTCTGAACATTCCTGGATGGTTTTTTCAACATTTGTTTTACCGGTATCGAAATTCACGGCAGCGTTTTTCTTCCTTTCTTCGCACGTCTTTTGCCTTTCCTCCAGCACTTCCCTCAGCTCAGTGTGCTGCGTCTTCAGTGGACGGGATGCCGCTTGGACCTTTTCCAACCCTTCTTTTAACTTATCTTTCTTCGTTTCGAGGCCCTCCTTGTAGTCGACCACATGATGCTGTTGTTGTTCGGCGTGTTTACCAAAGCAGACCGCACATACTGGGCGATCACAGCTTGTACAGAACTGATCAAGAGGTTGACCGTGAAGTCCACACATTGAAATGATATCGTGACTTTCGGTCCTTGGATGGTCCTTGTGTTTCCGGCCACAGTCATCACATAAACTGATGCCGTTACACTGCGGACAAATAAGGAAGGCCTCAACATTCTTACCCTTGTCGGTACAGTAGGAACATTTGTTCCATTTCATCTGGTTTAACCCTTTCCTAACTTCATTGTATTTCTCAATGATATTTGCAAGTTTAAAGTCAGCTTTGAATCCGTCCACTCCATTCGGCGGGACCCGACATTTCTCTCTACAAACAGGGCACGGGAACTCACCACCTCTTGCTGCCGTTTGTGTATAAGTCCTCAGGCAGTTTTTACAAAACGAGTGGTCGCAGCTTCCAACTACTTTGGGTTCGTCATAGGTCTCGGTGCATATGGGACATTCAAGTTCTTTGAGGAGACTGCTGTCAGCAGACGACATCTTGCCTGTAAATATTAAGACATAAAGTTATCAGTTAGTTTGCAATTTGCTCGGTGGCTGATATGACGTGCATGGGCGTTTATCTTGGCGTTCATTTTTGCATGATGTCAGCTAAAAGACCTCTAGGTGGCAGTCTCTCTCTTATGCCAAAATGCTACAGATGTTGTTTCGAAAAACCAAACGCGCAGCATAGTTTCTTAACACGGCAAATGCACATACAGGTTGTCAGGCAAAAAGAGGGTTTTTGAAGATGACCTGCGTAACCAGCGCATCGGTTGTTTTTAAAAAAACAAAATATACCACAGTGTGGGACAACTGTCACTTTAAAATTTTGGAGCAAACATGGCAGAGATGTATGTGGTGGCGCTGCCGCATTTGCTTTTGAGAAAGTCTACAGTAGGGATGGTGCTTCCGTAAATAACCACATGTTCTTACACGTTGCATTGCATGCACAGCAAGCAAGAGTGGACATCAAGTATTCAGTAGATGGGCTTCTGGTGCTTCTCGAAATCAGATTATTCTTATTATATTGTGAACCAAAATTTAGAAAAAGAGGTTGTAAAATTTCTCAAATTTAATTCAGAATAAAATAGGGATATACAAAGTTTGCAAATTGAGGATAAGGGGCCCTTTGTGACTTCGCCGTTATCCCCCACCGTTTATAGTTTTCGTCAGGAAGATTTTGTTTGTCGAGAGAAAGGTCAACAACCACAAGGTAATGCTTACCTGTAGTGTTAATTGTCTCCAACTTTAAATTATCCAGCGGACTTGGCTTTAAGACGATCACTGCCCTGCACTGCGGGTCAGAGATCTAAATCCCTTTTACAAGTCGTATATCCGCCTGGGATGGGGCGTGTGCACGCGCATGCGTAGTTCTACCTATCTCCAGCGCGCATGAGTCTATCGTGCATCTAACTGATGATGTTAGTTTACAAGGTCAGACGATCTGTCTCAAACGATGTTTTTAAATAGGCCATTGACAGGTGTAACACGGCACCGCAGCTCTCATTTGGAACACAAATGGTACGTATGCATATAGGCCTGGCAGGGAACGAGGATGGGAATGGTGGGTGACTGAAAATGAGGAATATTCGTTGGGTTGCTGATAATTTTGTGTTGTTGGCGGTTTATTAAAAAATACAGGACGGTGCAGGCTGTGATGGTGATTACAAAATACAATTGTATCACTCCATTTTATACCTTTTTGGGGGTGATTCCATAACATTCTGGATCGGTTCCAAGATTTCACTCATTCCAAGATTTCATTGTTTATAACTTACCCCCGGAATGCGGAGGCGATAGTTAAAGCATATACCGCATTCGACATTCCGGGTAATGGCAACTTAGGGAATCATACACATGTAAAATTGTGATTCCGATAAGGGAAGAACGAAAACGTTTCGTCGCACTTGCTTCAAACGTCGGAGGTCAAGATACAATAGGGAGGTTTGGCAAGCGCCCGGTTAGGTCCTACGACGACGTTTATCTATTGTGTGGGAATACCCAAACAATAGATAAACGTCGTCGTATGGCCTAACCGGGCGCTTGCGAAACCTCCCTATTAATGGACTGTTCCCTTTAATTTATGACATAACGACTGATCGTGAGGTCTGTATTTTGTACCAGTAGTGGGTTCCAGTGTAATAGGGATGTTTCGCAAGCGCCCGGTTAGGCCCTACAACGTTTATCTATTGTTTGGGTATACCCACACAATAGATAAACGTCGTCGTAGGGCCTAACTGGGCACTTGCGAAACCTCCCTAATATCTGACAATGTTCCACATTTTCCCGTGTTTCCTTGGGAACGTAGTGGCAGTAGTCGGCTAGAGAGACCATGACTGTTCACTAGGGCAGTACAATGAAGGGGAACATTCACACACAGAAACACTGAGAGATGTTACACTTGGAGGAACATGGATGATTAATTCAGACTCTTCACGAATCAACTTTCACCTTTTATTTTACTCGGTCATACGATGAAACAAGCCTGGTGGCGACAGGGCTCACTAAGTGGAGGGTTAATGAATGGGAGTAACAGAAAATAGATGGACAATTCGAATACTAATTGGTTGTCCAGACCTGTTTCTGAAGCTCCTGCAATATTCAACTATTTTCGACCTGCACACTGTATTTACTGAAGTAAGTTCACGGCTATTCTGTTACACAGGCAGCATATGGGTAAACCATAACGTACCAGGCAATAGCCGTCAATGTCATATCGTAAAAGAAGCTATGCCTGGTCGATATGGTTACCATAACTAGCCACTTCCTAAAATCAAAAGAAATCTGTGTCGACATAAGCATTCAAAAGACGGCGATCAACTAGTTCCAGGTAGTTGCGACCGATCGGTATTTATCTACTCGGTGGCGATATAAAGCCTCGCTTATGTCGCCCTACGCTGTTTTTTTAGTCGGTGGTGACATAAGTTATCAGTTGCAACTTGTTGACGCTATTTCTATCACAGCGTAGGGCGACATAAGCGAGGCTTATGCAACTCAACGGATCCGTCCTACATAGATGAAAAAACCACCACGCGCATTTCAGCGATTGAGAGGAACTCGGAGCAACTGGCAGTTATACCTCGAACAGCACGCTCATGATGCATCCGGCAGTTGCTCGGAGGCGCAAGCGCGCTCAGGTCGACAAAATCGGCAACTGATCAGTCACTCCGAATTGCTTCTGTCGCCGGAAAGCTAGTTGCCACGAGTTGCATCAGGACGCCATGTCGACCTGTGGGCACCTTAACTAAATTTAGTTAAGGGCCCGTCACACTGAAGTTGTTCTCAAAACGTTCTGCCCCGTCCTAAAAAATCGTAAAACGGGCGAGAACGTGTAACCCTTGGCCAGATAATGCATCGATGTCCTGGAGCACCCTTCCCGTCCATGAAGTTCGTCAAAAGACTGTAAAAAGTTGCTACTACGTCCACTCCATTCGCACACAGTTTGAGCCCGTTCGGCAACATTTTCAAGAACGTACTGAGAACTAGCTCAGTGTGATTGGGATATTAGGCCCTACAAGTTCCTTCGCGCACAGCGAACGCGACAATAGGGAGTTTTCGCAAATCTGACGAAAAACGAAGTACGAAATACGAAATTGGACTTCATATCCATGACGTAATGTATTTCAGGAAATGGCTGGTACAACAAATATCGCCTGCTGCAAGAGCGTCTTTTAGCATATGACGTTAGGACGACAGAGGTACGGTGTATATTAAACTTTGAAATTTATCATTCGCTTCCACTTCGTTGATACGAATTGGAAATTTAAAAATTCAAGATGCGCCATAACTCTTTCGATCTTACATGACATGCTAAAAGACGCACTGGTAGGAGGGGCATTTGTGGTACCAACCATTTCCTGAAATACATTACGTCATGGATATGACGTCCAATTTCGTATTTCGTACTTCGTTTTTCGTCAGATTTGCGAAAACTCCCTATTATGTACGGGGTGTAGGAGATCAGTACCAAGTGGACACTCCGTCACTGTCCTGAAATTTCGATGCCAGGGCAGGGCACTTCACGGATTATCTCAATTAAATGTAGCACATCTCTTTCCGTCGGTATCGTCTCTACAGATATCCAATAAAACGCACAAAAAACAAAGCACGAAGAATATTGTTTCTGGAAGTGGCAATTCGTATGGTGCGGGCCACTTTGAAAAACTCAGTACATCGCGTAGTGTAAAATATTGAACATCGTAGCGAAAATGCCTGCAGCTAGCTTCGTCGAGAGGTTACAAGAATCAAGGATGGTCCGCTATAAATTTCTTTTCATAAACGTCTATGTTTGGTGTCTCCATATCCGTTTTATCAACATTCCCAAACAATCTGCATAACTGTTTATCGGTGTTGTGCGACACAAATTGACAGTTCAGTTCATCACTTAATGCAGGTAGTCTGGACATGCACGCTAACCGTGAAACTGCAGAAAATGTCCGGTACGAGAAAAGATTAGTTCTCACAAGTCGCTTAATATTGTATTTGACCTCTGTCGTACCTGTTGTAGAAAATAGGAACTGCTGTTGAGTGAGGGAGTGAGACGTAGGGCACATATTCCCCCTTCGGTTCTCAACATAAGATAGGTTGCGCAGCTTTCCGAGTCCGACTCCGGCTTCAACTACCAGAATGAATTGTCCGCCGTAGACATCCTTGATAAAAACGATTTGATAGACGTTTGCA
Organism: Notospermus geniculatus; assembly: GCA_002633025.1. Classification (NCBI taxonomy): domain Eukaryota; kingdom Metazoa; phylum Nemertea; class Pilidiophora; order Heteronemertea; family Lineidae; genus Notospermus; species Notospermus geniculatus. The sequence goes on along the minus strand of NMRB01003272.1, from coordinate 42,767 downwards.
AATCGTAAATGCCATTACTTTGTGGCAGAATAATTTTGATTCGCAATCGGAAGTGCACCTAAATCGCACATATTATAGTCGTGTTTCAAGTCGTAACGACTAGGATTCAATATTCATTATTTATCCGCACTTCCGATTTATAAGGCCAGATTTTTCTGCCTTCAATTTATGGTGTTTGACGAATTGAAAACTTCTATCACATCGTTTTTATCAAGGATGTCCATAGCGGACTGCAATTGATTCTCGTAGTTAAAGTCGGAGTCGGACTCGGGCCGCTGCGCAACCTCTCTATTCACTCGAATTTACGAGAACAGTCTAATGGCGCGGCTCCACGTGACAGTAAACTGTCGACATTAATTGAAAAACTGTCGATAGAGAACTATCCATAGCCCTCCCACTAGATAGAGAAAACCGCCGATAATCACTGTCTGCAAGCTCTGGAACCGAGCCAGATAGTTTCTATCGAAAGCATGTGCGGTCGGATTGTCAATATAAGGGAGGTTTCGAAATCAAACGATAAACGTAAACTTTACGACAACGTTATTTTTCGTACTACACATTCACCAGATTTTATATTGCATCTTCGGTACAAAAATAACGTTGTCGTGAATCCATTTGAAGCCTTTGTTAACCGGCCCTTTACATAGAAGTGCACGGTATTCGGTATTTGGGGCAAGTTTCGTAAGGCTTCCTGTACATAGAAGTATACGGTATTCGGTATACTCTATACGGTATACGGTATACGGACACGGCGATTTAGGATATACGCTGGGCTGAACTCGGCAATTTGGTCGTTCGATTTGCATTGTCGGAAAGTACTAAGTCGTGTAGAGGATGTGTCAGGACGTTTTTTACACACAACCCCCTAGTGACCGAGAAAGGGTTAGCATTTTGGGGCACTCCAGGGCCGTATTTAACTTTTTGGGCGGGGGGGGGGGGTATACAGCATAGAAAACAGTTGTATCTATTGTCATAACCATTGTCACTTGATATGTAGAGCTTATTCTTTGTCGTTTGTTCTTCATGGCAAATCGATCATGCAGTTATTGTTATTGTTATTGTTATTGTTATTTATTACAAGAAACAAATACAGAAGAAGTAACTGGGGCCGAAGCCGAGGCATTATTGGCCCCTGTACAAAATTAATATATATGTAGTGGCGGAAATTAAATCTTGAAATTAAGCAGTGCCACCTATTGGCCATGTAGAGTTAGCGGAGTCATCAGATCTGGCGGATTTAGCGGATTCTATTTAAAATTGAATAAAATACAATGATGAATGGAAACTAATTAAGCAATATAATTTTTCATGTGTCCCACAGATTATAAAGGACCGCGAAAATACCTTTTACAGTCGGTAATCCAAACAGGGGCAACAAAAATGGTCAGCAGGAACAGTTCGGCCAGTTGCCATTCGCGACGCTGTTGCAGCTTTTCTAAACCTGTGCAGTATATAGAACACTTGAAAAAAATTGTATTACTTAATTATTTTTAAAAATCCCGTTATTATCAAATCTTATTCAATTTTGATACAGAATCCGCTAAATCCGCCAGATCTGCTGATTTGGCTCATTCTACATGGCCCCACCTATTTGCTAAAGGAACTCAATTAGCGTTGCGCCACTGCTGAAATTAGTTTTACTTATTATCATTACCATCTTAACGACATTTGTAAAGGTTTTCGTTTGGAATCATTCCGGATTTAGGGGAAATGGACGTGTGGTAATGACGCGCCAAGTATTGTTGTAATCCAGGCAAGTGTCATTGCGTAATTTCCTATATTTTGTTTGCCGTGATCATTCCGATGATATTTCTGAAGGTTTCCCTTATCCTCAATCTGTATCAAGGGAGAACTGACACGAGGCGTACAGAGCCCCCTAGTAGCTGAATTTCAATATTTCCACCCCAAGATAATGCTTAACAATCCGGGATGCCACACAACTTCAGGGTTATCATGAATCTCTAGGGCAAAGGCTCTGCACTCATGCAATACCATTGATTTAGGCGTCTGGATTAAAAGGGCATGTTCTTTTTCGGAACATTTTTCCCAACTAATTTTTCATTTAGTTGCAGTTGTTTGATTTTCATGATAACTTCAGGTATAATACTTTATAATGTGAACTACATAATCATGAAGAAAAATGTGACATTAGTTTCATTAATTATGAAAACAAAGAGCATTTGCAAAATGTCCGAAATCAGCATGAAAACAGTGAAACTATTCCCTAATGTTTGTTGTACTGGGAGAGTAATGGTATTATTTATCATTCATCATAAATCATTACTAAACATATTGGTTTTGCTGAAATATTTGCAAAAAAATGTGTGATTTTCTTCATTTCTGGGCCCCTATTTATGTGGGGGGAGGGGGGGAGAACAGAACAACACATCTAGGCCCGTCACATTTGAATGGAATGCTGTGGTAAAGATTATTGTCAATATCAGTGATGATTGGTTTGTTGGTGTTGCGTAAGGTCATAAAAGGGAAACTTGAATATGACGTCCCACCGATCACATAAGCCTACCCACATGTCATGGTTGATTATGCATGTTGTAACTGATATTGATCATAATCTTTACCGCAGCATTCCATTCAAATCTGACAGGCCTAGATGTGCTGTTCTGTTCAGAAAAATTAGTTGGAAAAATGTTCCGAAAAAGAACATGCCCTTTAAGGGGCCCCGAAAAGTGCCACAGGATGGGCAAAATTGGTGACTCCATGAAATTCTGAAACCTGCCAGGCTAAAATAGCGCTATAGATACTTCTGGTGAGCTATAAGGCTTCCTGTACATAGAAGTATACGGTATTCGGTATTTGGTGCACGTTTCTTAATGCACGCGTATACTAGAAAACGAACAAGCTTATTTCAAAGAGCGGGTTACATAGCCCTATACGCGGAACGGTGCACGCTATTCGCGTATACAAGGAATCGTGCTTGCACGATTTTTCCTCTGCGTATACTGACCGTGGTCGGGAGAATCGGCATAGATTGGTCAGTTTATTCATTTCTAAATATTTTTTCGTTAATTTTCAGCAGAAATACATTCCCGGCAATCAAAATCAAAGTAAATATTGGTATTTATACTGTCTGACTGTGAAACAAAGTTCAGTTTCGATACTTCAGCAAAGGAAATATTTTACAGAGTACCCCCAAAATGCTAACCCTTTCTTGGTCACTCGGGGGTTGTGTGTAAAAAACGTCCTGACACATCCTCCATATGACTTAGTACCTTCCGACAATGCAAATCGAACGACCAAATTGCCGAGTTCAGCCCAGCGTATATCCTATATAAATCGCCGTATCCGTATACCGTATACCGTATACAGTATACCGAATACCGTATACTTCTATGTACAGGAAGCCTTAAGTGCAAGGATAGGAGCAGAGAGATAACACATTTGCATGCCCAATATCTTCTTGGATTAAACCATAATATTTTTTACAAGTTGAGTAAAATCAGCTATAAGCTTGATTGGGTGTTACTATTTTGGGAATCCAGCATTATGCCAAGGTGAACTCTTCTTTGTTTCTTCACTGGACATCCTTCTATCAACTCCATATCAAATTACAATGGTATTATTTTGGATAAAAAATTCAGTTCCACTTCAGTAACACAATGAAGGGGGCGCTACAGCCAGAACAATGTGAGTATTACCCTAAAATTTGGAGTTTTCCGTTAGACATCCATATCAACCTCTGTACCAAATTTCGTCAATTTCTAGGAGGCAATCTCGGCAACTTATGGAAATATTGCCATTTTCTCAAAGTGCGACTCTTAAACCTGTGTAATGCAGTGTACACTGACTCAGATAAACACCCTTTATGAATACGACCCTAGGTTTTTACAAGCATAAATGCAACTTTACCTATTGAATGGGGGGATAAATATCGGATTTTCTTGAGAAAAAGTACGTTTCGAGCCTAAAACTTGGTTTCTCTAAGAAAATACATGTATAAGTTTCGGGATGCGAGTGGCCGAATATAAGCTTTTCTCTACAGAAACATACTTTTGGAAACGAACATAGGTTTGAAGAGACAAAATCTTTGTTTATCTGGAGAAAATATAGGTTTCACGGAGCAAAAGTAGGTTTCTCCAATAACTGAACAAACGGCGTGCCATACGCGCTTGCTTGCTAGTCGTACTTACTGCTAATATTCTCCGTCCATATTTCTTTAGGGGTAGGTCGATTCCGAAGCCACTGATCAATGCATCTGTTGAAACATCTGTCCTGATTACACCGGCGGGAGTCTGCTCACGATGATTCTTCAAAACCTGTAACCAGCTTATTCCATATCTCGTTGTTGCAGACAGGTCTTTTCTATTTCCGACACTGCCGAAACGTGCTCGGTCGACTTCTGCCCGACATGATGTCTTCTCGCTGACTCTAGTATCAAGGGCTCTCTCATTCAAACGACTTCCATCAAGGAATTTCTGGGTGAGGTAGTGTCGTTCACTACAGCAGCTACTAACATGAAAAAAAAGACTGAGGAAACTGAAAAGTCTGGACGAAACCATCTTCAGTCCAAATGACGCTACCCGGTATCAAGCCTCTAAAATTTATATCCTAACCCACCGGTAGTGATTACATGAAAAATCATGAGAACCCGAGCGGTACGATTTTCCCACCCTGAATCAGGAATTAGCATCATTGTTTACTTATTCCGTATAAAGTATCCCGCAGACAGCAACCTCATGACCCACGAGGTGAAATGGGTATCGGTAGCAAAACATGTGTTCTTACATAATCGTGCTGACAGGAAGAAAGACAGACTTGGTTCCATGTGGCTCTAAGTTCATACTGGGTCAGGTGATATCTGCAGGTGATATATGTAACTTGAGGATCAATTTCATTAGTGCTGTAAATAATGAGGGCGTGGAGGTCGGCACACACAGCAGGGGATTTCGCGGGAATGGCGAGTGAGGAAATTAGAGGCTTGGAATCGTCATGAATGACGTATCAGACTCTTGCATATTCAATGGTTAGGCGACCTTTAATGAGGAACTGAAACCTTCAAATATAATGAATATTTTTGCTGTTCCGAATGGGTATGACATCTCTCTATGGCTGGCAAAACTTTGGTGACAAAATCTTAGCTCATTTTCAAACTGCAAACAACAAGAGAGGGACATCGGAGCGATAGCGATGTCAACGGTTTCCGGTGTTTACTGTAGATGCAGGAACATGTATAATGTGTAACAGGAATATAGCTGCTCGCTAATTGTTGACGATATGAACCAGTTCTGGTAACTGAGCTATTTTATATTGACCGTGACCTCTGACCTTCAGGAGGTCATTGCATAATCAGGAGGAGCATCATCAGTGACCTAAGTACGTTGGTCCATAGTGCCAGGTAGACTTCTATCTAGACTGTAGTTACCATCATTATCATCATGAACATGTTTCTGTATCGGGGCTGTTGAAGCTTGACCTTGACATCCCACTTTCATGGTCATTGAAACAATTGAAAGATTATCGGCAACAGTGCTTGGTTTCAGGTCACTAGCAAGTTCTCTGTCGACATTATCGACTATTCCAATATTACAGCTATATTTTAACCGTGACCTTGACCTCTGACCTCCAATGTCATTGCGTAAATGAAAGAAGGATCCCGGATAATCGAGGTATATGACTTGGATCCATGATGCTCACTGGTCTTCTGTCAGTTCTTGAGACGGCCATAGGCCTACTGGTTCAGTTTGAATTTGACCTTGACCTTGACCTCAAACACTCAAGGTCATTGCATAATCTGAAAGAGCATAAGTGATAACCCCTTAGAGGTAAAGGTTTTAGGCTTCCTCCTACACCAGTAAGTTGTCGAGTTATTTCAGAATATCAAATTTACATATCGAATATCACCATGATATCACTAAATATCATGTGACCTGCAAACTCCAGGTGGACAATATTAGTAGCAATAACATCCGTGAGTGACTATGATGGGGTAAGGCAAAGTTGTAGTCGCTATCTGGACGAGATCCTAAGATATCTCAAAATATCAAATTTAATATATCAATATCAATGTGATACTCACCCTGGAGATGAAAGTTGATGATCCCAGTAAGTTGCCCCGATCCATGAACATGTGGATGGAACTTAACAGAACTGTTACTGGTCTAGGAGCCAAGTTACCAGCGCTTTAACAGAAAGGGATGGGCAAAATATCAACATTTGATATATCAATATCACCATGACCCACATGCCTGAGACATGTAACAATGAGCTCATCGTGTAGCCAGGATCAAGTTACCTGGGGTGAGTTACTTTCAGGGCTGTAGCTGTTGCAGTAGCCGAGTTACAGGTTGGACAGACAGACACACAGACAGACAGACAGACACACGGACAGACACCACGACCAACTACTATAATTATGGTTTCCGATCTTGATGACCGGAAAATATAATAATTGGATCATCTCCAAATTTTTATCATAGGTGTATCTAACGAGGATACATAACAGATACGGGTTTTTGATTTGACCTGCTTTTAAGGTCACAGAGGTCAAAGTTCAGAATTTTGCCTTTTTTGGTGGCGTGTTTCCTAACCGCTTGGGCTATTGACCTGAAACTTATACCCTTAGGCTAAATGACCGATGACGCCAAGTTTCGGCCCGATTCGTTTCTTGGCTTCGCCACCAGGTGGCCAAAACCACAAAAACGTGCAATCAATGACTGGATCATCTCCAAATTTATATCATAGGTGTATACATTGTATAATGAGGATACATAATATATATAACGAGTTTTTGATTTGACCTACTTTTCAAGGTCACAGAGGTCAAAGTTCAGAATTTTGCCATTTTGGCACGTTTTGTAACCGCTAAGATACAGAATAGCACAAAATTGACACACAAAATGATAATAAGTAAGAAGTCAATCTCCAGAATTCACGAACTTTCGACCCCAACCGGGTTTTTTTTCAAGTGGAACTTTACAATCTGAAACTCTAGAAAAGACTCTAGAAAAGTCTTTTCTAGAGTTTCAGATTGTAAAGTTCCACTTGAAAAAGACCCCGGTTGGGGTCGAAAATTCGTGAATTCTGGAGATTGATTTCGTACTTATTATAATTTTGTAACCGTTAGGGGTTTTTACCAGGAGTCGGGAACAATATATTATGAACCTCTCTATTATCAACTGCTGACCACACGAATTTACCATATACACACGAATAACCATATTCAGGGGTAAAAAACAGATTCGTCATCTGAAATTTACATGCAACAAATGCAGTTTTTTGAAACCATTCATTCTTTGCTTTCAAAACGATTCACATATCGATCTCTGTCCATTATTTGATATCCCTATCGATTTGTTGGGTTAAGGAAGAAACATCTACATAACCACCATGAAAGCCAATGTCATTTGAAGTAGGGCGACGAAGAGCGACGTTGAACGAGAAAGTTGTTTTAACGCCTACTCTCGAAATATAGTGATGGAAATAGGCAGTCTCCAAGTTTTGCAGGGTTGATTACACGTTAAATACCACGAAATTGTTGTAGAAAAGAGGAAATTACACACAAGGGAGTAAGAAATTAAAGTGGAAAATAAGAAGTGGGAAATTTTGGCATTTTGCGCGAATTTTTCAATTTCTCAAATTGGGAGATTTTTTTCCCATTTTGATAAATCAGACAAAATGTCATGTCAGTTCAGGAAAATCTCTCAAAAGGGAAAAATTTTGCGCAAAATTTCCCACTTCTTATTTTCCACTTTTATTTCTTACTCCCTAACACCGAACGCCTCAGGAAGGAACTGGGTTCTGGAGAATTCATATGAAACGTGTTGGGATCGCTTTTTCGGTGTCGCACTTCCAAGGAGTTGGGAAAGTGGTATTTTAACGATCAAGGCAGTGAAAGTACGAGATCTTAAAGTGTATTCGCCACCTCAGTATGGTCTGTCAAATGTACCAACAACTGCTATATAATTTTAGTGTAGAAGTTTACAACTTTGCTTTTTATATCAGTTACTGGATCGGATATTGTGTATGTACTTTGGCTCGGCCCTGAGCACCACGACATATTCTATTTGTAAACGATTTGAAGGTGTTTTTCGATCAGCACTTTGCAAGTGTTTAGAGTGCAACACTTTTGTATTGTTGAACAGCCAACACATTAAAACAGTGTTGCTGGATTTGCGATGTGCGTGCAGCGCGTACCTCACAGGCGACTTATCAGATCAGTTGCTTCCAGTCGCAAGTGCGATGTACGCCTGGCTTAATACTTGACTAGGATACGTTACAACAGCTCCTCCTTTACGTTTGATAGGCACAATTCTTTGATTCGCTCTACCTTGGTCACATGGTCACCAGCAGTAGTGAGGTTTCGCAGACCCTGACGAAATTGTACGAAATACGAAATTCTACTTCATTTCCGTTAGACCGAACACTGTCCTGATTAAAAATACTAGGACAGACGCAAGCAAATTCATAAAGCCATCATGGCGCCCGCTGGTCTATATTTAGCTCTGCGTCGGTCTATTGCTCTTCTGTAGAATGACGCCACTCGTCACTCGTCACCTGTCTTCGAATGCAGGCTGCCCAGAAGACCGGGTACCAGTCTACATTTCTGTGATCTACATGACTTGTAATGTATTTCTGGAGATCGTGTTGGTACCATACGTAAATAGTCCAATAAAACTAGACCAAATTTGAGGTGAACCTAGACAAAATTCCAATAGAAGGTTTCTTTGCTTTAAACTGTTTATTGGGTTGTACTAATCACCACATAAAAAGGCCCCACTTTTCCGAGCCCCGAAAGTGGTTAATTCGCCACCCAAAATTTCAATGTACAGGAAAATTCTTAACGGTTGATTTTAGACCCGATAAATGTATTATAGGCAGACAGGAATATGCGGTCAACGTACAAAATAAGTCCATTGCTGATTGGATATGACGTCAATATGACATAGTATTACGTCATTTTAAAGTCAACGCCCATAATTCTTGCATTTTACTCAAAAAATGTTGTAAAGCACATGTGGAATACCACAGGAGAGTAGCAGCACTTCAATAACCAATTGGCATGACGTAGGAATGACGTAATTCAACAATTCCAATCTAACTTCAAATGCATAATCTTAGTTACCTGTTGCTATAAAAACTTCAAATTTTGAACTTGAACAAAACAAATTATGAATGACATAACATCGCAGAGAGAACCTCATTTGATTGAGTAGTGAATCTCTTGGATTGTCTTACCTCCTGCAACGTAGCACCACGTCAGAAGTTATTCTTCAAAATAGGTATAGTCTAGTATTGCCCAAAATAAGAAACGTCAAACATAGGCTGACCTTGCTAAATGACAGTACAAGAGCCTGCAAACATAATCGAAGAGAGCATGTTGATGAATCAACCCAAAATTTCATCATGAATAACGGAGAAATCTGATGTACTCATCAGTGAGGAATTCTGACACAGTCCCCGGCATTCACCGCAGGCACTTGAACATTCCAGTCTGTGTTTCCTACAACTACACCTTTTGGTATCACAATCCCGTTACATTGAAATTTGACCGTTTTCAACAATGCCTCTGGTGCAGGTTTAGAGTCCATCGTTCTTGGTAGTAGCTCACCCCCACGTAGCACACGACTGTTACAGAGACGCACTGGTTCGCATGTAGCAAATTGTATCAGTTTCCTGTGGTGTTGCTCATTTGCATAAAGGCGGGGCTTCGAAAAGACGGCGTCACTAAAAAAGCGACTGGGAAAACGGAACGAAGACGGTCGGCGTTTTGGCGGGAAACGCTAATTCTTGTTGAACGCAATAAACGAATGAATTTTTTTTTGAGTTATTCACATCTAATCATGCTTGTTCAACATATTACTGGATATTTCCACGCAATGTATGATGCACTTGCCGTTTTTACCATGAAAAAACGCAACAAAAAAACAAGAAAATGAAAACGTGTGAGCATGGTGAGATCAGCTTTTATAATGATATGCGAGCTGCGCGCGCACATCCGCGACCAAGGCGAGTTTGAGGCTGGAACGCATGGGGAACGATGAAGACCGTAAAAATTGAAGTATGAGACGTGGAATTGAATAAGCAGAGTGTGCAATTATTATTTGCGGGCCTAATTTAGGTTTGGTGTATACGTCACACTACGCCGCCGCCTGGTTGCCCAGGTGCTGACTCAAGCCGAGCGTGATGGAATCACGACGTCGCCCATGTTGCGCTTTCTGCACATGCGTATCTTCCCCAAGTGTGGACCCGGGCAGGCTCGAACGAACCGCGACTCGGAGCGTATATCAAACACATCCGAACCATGGAGAGGTACACCCCTCCATGGTTCGCGTGTCCACATCCCATCATTCTATGCCAAGCCACTGTTGTCGACGTTACAATTAATCCACACATAGCCCTACTCATACAGTCATGTATCTCAAGCCGCCCAGACGCCTCTGAACCAACAATGACTGGTTCCGATTCCTCTGGATGATGATTTTCATCATCTGTCTTTTTTGTATTTGAATATTTTTATTTTAATATACAAGATATAGAGTTCTTTAGTGGCTGTTTGTCCTACTTTGGACCAACTGTTCAATAGTTCGTGATAAACTTTTTGCACCGTTTCCATAATTTGATATTTCTTTAACGATGTTATTGTGTAGTTGGAGTAGTTCACCGGTAAGTTAGTTATTAAGGACCACTGACTTTGCTTCACAAAAAAATGGCTCTGGAGGTAAAACTACTGGACCGAATCGAGGTATCTAGGTCTTATTTTTCTTCTAGGAAAATTCTCTATCCATTCATACCAGTGGTGTGGGACTGAGGGTGGTGGAAGTATGCTTGTGCGTTTTTTTTGTACCACCCTGTATATGATTGGTAACCCAGGAACGGAAGTCCCCGTAGGACAATGGTTACTAAGGAATGGGGCCCTCCGGGCCCCCATTCCGTAGGACCGAAGGACCTTGGTTCCGGGCGGACCTGCATTTCTTTTACACCGATCTGGCCCTTTCCAGAGTTTAATGTGGCATTGAACTCTGGGTACCATATTGGCAGGGAATCCAGCCACACTTCAAGTGTAACACAGGTGAGTGTTTCTGTAGCTCAGTGTTCCCCAACAATAGACGAGGCCTAGAATGGTTATTGTTGGGTTAGTTGCCGCTTAATCCGTCAGGGGGGAACAATAAGAAAAACACAGAAATACGGGGAACACTGATCGACGTTACACCGGTAATGGCGGACCCCATCACCAGTTGTTAACGTGCTGCACGGTACAACCGGATGCCGATTTAATAGACTGATAGGAGAGATCAATTTTGTTCCAAAGCCTGGAAAAAATTAGGATATGAACGATTTTTTGTCATTTTCTGCATATTACTGCGAGAAACCATATACTGAAAATCCCCATGAATCACCTTTGGGGAAAATGTTTTATTAAGGTTTGAATATTTGGAACTGACTTTATCATTGGACTCAAGACCAGAGCTTTGTCATGTTTGTACAGGAGAATGGGAACCGATGTACAGCTAACTTTTGAACGGTTGAATTTACATCCCATAAATGTATTACCAATAGATAGGAACATGGTGCCTTAGAAGCAGACAAGCATGTTTTTAGCTGTTTTATGTAATAAGAAATGACATAATTATGTAAATTAACACAAAAAGGGCCAAATACATAAAAAGGCCGTTTCTAATTACGTAACCAGTTAAAACCTACAAAAACTTGTTTTTTCGAATAAGAGGCACCGTGTTTCTTTCTGTTTGTAATACATTTATTGGGTGTAAATCCAACAGTTCAAAAGTTAGTTGTACATCAGGGTCCATATTCATAAACATACTTAAGTCAAAGTGTGACGCTTATCTTTTGTGTTGAACAAAGGATAAGTGTCACACTTAGACTTAAGTAGTTTTATGAATATGGGTCCTGGTCTCATTCTCCTGTACAAAGTTCAGTTGTTGAAGCCAATGATAAAGTATAAAAAGCGTGTAAAAAATTTTCCCCAAGTGGGATTGATGGGGATTTTTACTATGTGATTGAGGAGTCTTCAACAGACACAGTGACACATGTTTCATGTACACCTTATTTTTTCCGGGCTTAAACCTTCTCCTATCAGTCTATAAGTGTGAATAGTCATTAGGTCTAGTGTCGAAAGTAACGGTAGGCCCTCAACGTTAGCTTTAGGCCCCCTATGACATAGATCTATCTCAAGAAATATACTTAGGGATGTTGAGGCGAACGGAGAGGGGGCCTAACACTACCTTCGATAACTAAATGACTGTTAGGACTTCTAACAGCTCAATGTTCATGTCTATGAGTAATAAGGTACATGTTCCTGTGATATATGCTTTGATGTACTGTACCGGTACGTGCATGGACCTCTCAATCCGCTAGCAACACCTACCGATGGTTCTTGATGCCAAATGTTCCCTTTGTCATAGAAGGGGAGACGTGGTCAAAGGTGTGTTTACGAAAGAAACTGTTGAACAAAGAAAGAACAGGCTGAATTGTGTTATTCTCTGGGGTGTATATCAGGTGCCAAGTCGATTGTGCTACGAGTCTTTCCATTCGGTATTTATAGCCTACCTAAGAGAATATATCAGCATTTTATGACCAATTTTGAAAAATAGGCAACAACGGAGGGATATGTGCGAACAATAGTGGAAACGACGATCTCGTGGAGAGGTGGGTGTGAACAATGTCGAAAACGACGTCGCTGGTGGAGTGTGGGTGCGAACAATTTAAGCAATCAACATTAGCAACTTACCTGAGAAGAATGACGTCACAATGACAAAGAGTAAAAAAAGAAAACTAGCTGCTCCTGCTTGGAGTCGCGCCACGTGTCCATGATGACGTATATACTGCCCCCCCCCCCCGAACAACTACCAGCGGCTAGAAAAAAGGCGAATCATAGATGTTTAAACACTGCTTTAGTTTGGATTTCTCAGGTATCAATCACCTTGGTCTTCCTTGTGAAGACCTGACTCTAATACCGCGCTTGTTCTTCATAGGAGTTTCTTCGCTCGTTCCATATTTTGTTTGCCTACAACACTTTCCTTTCATACATGCAAGTAAAGCTGCGTTGGTGAGCTAAAAATGTGATGAGACTATTCCCCCACTTAAAGCTGAACTGCATGAACGAAAAGCCCCCATGCGGCGAGCAAGAGAAATGCTAACGCCCCTCCAAACACCTCAAACGAAGGCTCAGAACATGATAGACCCAACGCGACCGAGAGGCGCTTGTATTGTATGATACGTGTTTGCGGGAGATTAGAACATGTATAGGGGGCGCTTCTACGCTGCCCAGAGAATTGTTTATCGATCACGTGATCTTTTGTGATTCGGTTATTGGATTGTGTGTTGTTCTTCAGTGTCAAAGCTGGAGTCCTGCCGGACGGTCGTGTATGAGGAGGAGTTGCAGAAAATAAAGAAGAATGTCCAAGAACTTCGAAGTTTTCGTATTTTGTTACCTTGGAAAGCAGTCTATGGTGCTTGAGAGCACTATACATGATCAATAGGGATTTTCCACAATCAGCGCCACTCTATTCATAGGGTACTAGTATGCTGATCATTTGTGTTCCAAGACTTTGACAATAGAGAATGCTCACAGTGAAAAAAAGCCTATTAACCCGGCTATTTTACAAACCGTACTCGCCTCACGCGTACCGTGCTTGTTACCCGTGAACTGTGGCCGGCTAGTGTATAGGCCTTCATTTAGCGTCTGTGCACACGTAACAACTGCTCACACGTAAAAGTGAATATTCAGCAAACCGTTCAATTGCGAAAGGCCCATACTGATCGCACGGCAGTCAATGGAAACTGCCATTTTTACAGGGATTTGATTCACAACCCAAAAGCTTAATAAAAGGTGATTCAAACAAAACATACAAAATGTTACACCTGGTATGCATGAGGAATCCTTCTAAATTTGATAACAAAGAATGGCGATTACCGTTGGAATAAGGGTTTAATGGCCCTGTCACACCTTGACGATTTAGCCAGCGTATGCCCGACGTGATCATTTTGATGGCATACGTTGAACTATCGACGTTTTTTTTCAATTTTGGTCGCAGCACCAAACACTGCCACATCGCAGCACCAAACTCTGCCATATCACGGTACCAAAATCTCCCACATCGCAGCTACTAAACTATGATGACGCCCATAAAGAACGTTCTGAAGATATTTCCTATTAGTAGTAACCTCCATGAGGCAGGTGTTGCTTGGATTGCCCCGTCCGTGATCTCATTAATCAATGGTACACCAGACAAGATTGTATGTCATCACAACTTGGAGGGCCTAATAAAGAGGTTTAGTTCCAGGTCTCACCGCTAGGATTAAATGTTGAGATCGGTACCTCCTGTCGTCAGTAATCACGTGATCGGCCGAAAAGCAGCCGATGAAAACGCGTTGATTGGTCGCTCTCATTCAACAAAAGAACAATCAATGGTTCTCAACCAATCAACACGTTGATAACAAGGAGTAACTATAACGGAGCCTGCTGAGGTGATTTATTAAGTCAGGTGGGCGATTGTTGCCTGATCACCCGATCGAGTCATTGTTTGGCGTGATGGACGAGTGATCCGCGCGACTCATTAGAACAATATTCTTAGAAAATTGAAATTCCGATAATCGAGATACGCGATGCACACCTGTTCTCGGAAGCTGACGATGTTCCTAGGTGTGGCGAAATTGTATACTTGTGATTACGTCATCTTGAGGGAGAGAATGGTTGCCGTCAGTTTGTGCGGCGGAAACATAGCGCCTGTCACTTCTGAGGTCCCGGGTTCGATTCCCGCTCGGACCATGTAAAGTGCCAGTGTTCCCTTCCTCTGGTTTCCAATCATTGTATGGGGAATGCTGTGAAATGAGACTGACAGATTTCTCTGGGTTCCCCCATGGAAAAGTCATGACCTCTCTAGCTGTTTATTGTGTGGAAACACTGAGACATGAGCAACATCAGAAAACGTTACACCGGTACTCATGTGATAAAGAGGGCGACTGTCTTTGACATCGTAGGTTTCCACCAGTGGCTCCGGTGTCCTCCTGCATATCGCCGCCTATTGTCTAAAGAGTCAATAACGAGCCAAATGAGAGCTCACGGCTGTTTGACTCGAGATCTTTTATACATTTAACGCCAGCGTTTAGCGCTAATTAGGGAAAAACGCGAGGTAATCGAGTAGACGCGAGTCCAGCAGCTTTGAGTGGCATCCTTTTGTAGGAAAAAGAGGTTGATCTTTGGTCAGTAAGTGAATCGAAGAGTACGTGACTGTACAGTTGACGATGGGCGTGGTCAGCTCTTGAAAGATTATTGGCAGGCAAGCGTAATAAAGCGACAGTGCATACTCAAGTGTTGTCATCATCATTCATATCGATTACATTTGTATATTGGGCATGCGCAGTTGAATGCTTTTGTGCAAAACGACAATTGAGTTGTAATCGCCTCGTAAATTAGCCAATGTCGGACGTCTCAAAAGGTACACGGTCCATGGATCCTTTGGCCTTGTTGGCTTCGTCATAAATTCCAACAGGTGAACATTAGAACTTAACTTCGTGCATGACTTACGCCGCGTTATTGTTGCATTGTTGACAACGTCTACTCCCGTCGTCATGGCAACATGAAACGCTGTCTTTTGTCACCTCCGCACAGATGAGAGCT
>NMRB01003272.1:0-11937 GCA_002633025.1 Notospermus geniculatus | reverse complement strand
TTCCAGCCGCCTGCAGCCCCGCACATGTCAGGCGTGTGGGAAAGGATGGTGAAGTCAGTAAAGGTAGCCTTGAAGGCCATCCTGGGTCAAACCTTGGTGAGCGATGAAGTACTTCTGACGACATTGGTGGAGGTGGAGAGAATTGTCAATGATCGTCCACTCTGTAAAGTCAGTGACGACCCCAAAGATGATGAGGTGCTCACACCCAACCACTTTTTACTGCAGAAGGGGGCAACGTCATTACCCCCCGGAGCCTTTGTTGAGACGGATACCTACCACCGGAGACAATGGAGGCATGTTCAGCTACTTGCCAACCACTTTTGGAAAAGGTGGTTAAAGGAGTATCTCTCAGCCCTGCAAGAACGCGCCAAATGGTACAAGGAGCAGCAAAATGTCGTGGATGGTGATCTTGTCCTCATTGTTGACAACGACGTGCCTAGAGGGCGTTGGCCTCTAGGACGGATAACGAGAACGTTCCCAGGAGATGACGGATGTACTCGTGTTGTGGAGGTGAAAACCAGAGACACTCACCTTATTCGTCCTGTCCACAAGTTGTGTCTACTCGAGGAGAGTGGTGATCGCAGTGAAAATGGTGACTGACTGTTGAGATTACGAGAACTTGTCGGTGGATCAGTTGGATACCGTAACTTCGTAACTTTCGGACAGTGACTCTTTAAGTGAATTCTTCATTGGAAGTGATTTGGATATCTAAACTAAGGCTGTTCTAAGGGCAGAATAAACCCTTGCCTTAGTGGAAGTGTCTGGCAGTCTACCCAGCCTTCCTGTGTGTGTTTGTTTACTGTAGCCCAGGGATATTTGCAGCTGGCTATTTGTTTGGTTGACATTCCCTTTAAAGTTTGTTTGTTCTTGTTAATTTAGAACTCCTCCACTAAATTCAGTGGTTTGTAATTTCTATCAGTTGTTGTGGTTGAGAGTTGGCCATAAGGCTGTGAAATTGGGCAGCTGCAAGGATCCAGGGTTGGAGTAAATCCTGAAGTGATTATTGTGGTGTATTTGCAAATTTGTGCAAGTTATAGTTCATACTTTGGACTTTCAGTTTATCATTTGGTTTCATGGACAGTGGAGACGTCATCAATGTTTTCTTGAGGAATACTAGTGTTCTACAGTGATAGTCTGTGAATTGAGCGCTCAGAGCATTGGACTGTTTGGACTGTTGATTAATATTCGCTCTGAGTTGTGCTAGGAGTTAAAGCTGACGTGGATGATATTCTGTTCTGATCGGTGGACCTCTTAAGCTTGGTCTTTGGGGTGAGATTTACATGCGAAGTGATGTCTTTCTTGCTAAGTATAGTATTCCGTGTCAGTTCCACAGTTGGAGTGTGGTAAAGCTTTGGCGCTTGTTGTGTTGATGGATTCGACTTGATGTGGTCTCTCCATGGGGGGAGTATGTGCGCGCCGATGCTCTTTTGTTTATTTTATGAACTGACTGTTCTTTTGTTTTACCCATAGTCGGTGACGTGTTTTCCGGTTCATGGGGGGTCGGAGGTGCAACTCGTGTTACGGTTCATGCTGCTGTATTTGTCAACACCGGCACAAAATGACCAATAAATTCCAATTAATCGATGAATCAAGATCAAGTTTCTGACTTCAATGGCTTCGCAAGTGTGTAGTGGTTCTGTGAGGACACAAACATTGTTTTCCGGCCTGTCCCTCGCGAGAAGACCCATTGATTTATGATGTAAGGTACCAACAAGCAAGAGAAAACCAGTGTTTTATTTGAAGTTTTCGATACAAACACAGACACGTCGTCATGTCAAAAAAGGAGGATCAGACTATATATAATGGTGAATAACGCAATACGCATTGACCACAAAATGAGGGAGTCAGGTGATGCATTGGCCTCCAGGGATGGGAGTCATTGACGCATTGGGAAAAAACGGTGGAAGTCAATGACACCCTGACATCAGAAATTAATGAAAGCCCTGAATATAGTGTTATATCATGCTTGGACAATGAATGACCACGACGTCATGTGGGGGAACTAATAGGCCGCCATCTTTTTTGGAAAGGTCTATCGGCCTACCCCTAACCTCAATTAGCATGGTCAGCATGACCACTCTTGAATCTCGGACAAAGTTTGAATGTTTGAATTACAGGAAGCAGACATGGCAGTTGGTCCAATTACAATCACGAGAGAGCGAGAGACAAAGATTGACCTGACAAAACCGTTCATGAATGCCGGTATTACCATCATGTTGAAGAAACCCAAGCGTGCCTTAATCTCGGTGGATACATCCATTTTCATGAAACCTTTTGAACCAGTTGTTTGGATTTGTATCATTCTGGCTGCATGTGTGGTATGTAAACAGTAAACATTTGCTGGTGTTCCTTGTGAAAATTCTCTATGGGTTGATGTACAAACATGTACCAGCATCATATTCTTTATGGGCGACTACGACCAGTACCGCCCCGCATGGCGGTAGCGGCCATCTTGAATTCGGTTTCGGTTGATGTATACCAAGTGTTCAATTTGAAGGGTTTTGTCCATTTGTCTGGGGCAACGAACCTGATGTTTACGGAGGTTTTGCAAACCCCCAAAACGCCAAAGCAGACTATTTTATGTCTCCGACCCCGACTTGGGGGCATTACTTCGGGGCCTGTGCGTCGGTGTCCGTTTTTCTTTTCCGTCAATTAACTTGAGAACGCTCTGAGCAATCAACATGATTTTTTGTGAGGGTTTGTCTCTCTGAGGGGCAAGGTTCCCTTCGATGACCAGCAAAGTCGCACATCCAAGATGGTGGCCATCTTGACTACTTCGGTTTCCGTCAATGAACTTGAAAACGCTTTGAGTGATCAACCTGGAATTTTTTGTGAAGGTGTGTCTCTGTAAGGGGAAGGTTCCTTTCTATGACCAACATCATCGCGTATCCAACATGGCGGCGGTAGCGGCCATGTTGAATTCGGTTTCCGTCAAATATCTTGAAAATGCTTTGAGCGATCAACCTGAAACTGTTGTTGTTTCGGGTCTTCGCGAAAACTCTCTACTGAATAGAGTTCTTCGAATAGTTTCTAGAGTGTCCAGATTACAAAGTAAAAAACACACCTTCATAAAGAAATGCATTTCAAGCGACGCTTCTTTCGAGGATGGTCAAGTCATCAGCTGATGGTTGTCCAGGAGGAAAAAAATGCCAAAATCCACAAAATTGAACCCCACTTATGCCCTTATTGGATGAAAAATTAGATCGTGTACAGCGGGCGTTAAAGGTTACCTGAGAAGCTTCCCAGCACTCAGCCTCTCTGGAAAGATGTTGGAGTAAAGATCATTTCAGTGAAAGTTGCATGAAAATTGGAGAGTTATTTTGATGTTTTTTGCATGTTTACAAAATCCAATGACATCAAATGTGCTGTTCTCCGCTGCCTGACATGGTTGTCAGGGGTGTGTATTAGTCCTATTTAAATTGCCATAACTTTGTAATGGGTGATCCGATTTTCATGCGGTTTGCAGTTTCATGTTGCCTGACTAATGCTCTACAGTATTACGCCGAAAACCAGAAGTTGATAAAAGCTTCTCAGGTAACCTTTAATGTCAAAAATCTGTGGGATTATTGGTTCTATCAAGGGCTCTATGGGTCGTATTCATAAAGCGGTTCTATCTTTAGAAACGTCTTAGGCCGGTGTCCCAAGTATCGTGAACCACTCTACTTGGAACCGGCCTAAGACTGTTCTAAAGATAGAACCGCTTTATGAATACGACCCTATCATCCTTTCCTCAGGTCGTCGGTTGTTTTTACGTCATCAACCGGTTTAACCCACATGAAAAAGACAACTGTGAAAAGGGCCACAAGGAAGGGCAAAAGAGGCAGGGCGACAAGAAGGGGCCAAAGGAGCAGAAGGAGCTTTCCTTTGGGATATTGGCTTGTTTGTGGATGGTTCTGAGTGGTCTTACCCTGCAAGGTGAGTGTTTGGGATGAATTTGGTGTTGAATATTGGGTCTGTCACAAAAATGTCTCCTGATTTGTTGATGCCATTTTGAGATTATCTGCCACAGAGGCCTCAATGGGCTTAAAAATATGATTTCAGTGTCGTCGCGATGGAACTGTGTCTGATACTGCGTCAGCCGTCCTAGACCAGATTTTAGTTTTACATTTTAGTTCAAATGTATTTCTTGTCGCGTTCTCGAAGCCGTTCCACATGATGAGTACTACTACTACCTACGGAAGATTGGTCCGTAGTGTATCGCTGCATGCCAGTGCTTGCTTGATCATGATAGTCCCCTTTAGTTGATTAAAGCGAATTGATAGCGGATTTTATTTACATTTGGCTGGTGTTTGTAAACAGAAAATTTCAGCCAATCAGAATGCACGAACATTTCTTTGTTGACATTCTGAAGAAGTTTGTTTACATTTTTCCCGAAAATTCGTCATCTTTCAAATTCTATTTCTAAATCAATTTTTTTCGATATCAATTCGCTTTAACGGAGCTGGACGTCCAAGTTGTAAACACGATATTCACTAGTCTCGGTCACTCAGCCGCTCGGTCACCCAGCCGAATCTGAGGATCGAACGTTTGTGTCGAAGTACCTGCGGAACGAAACGCTTGGCTGCGCGAGACTAGATATTCAATTCAGTACATATCACCGATAATAGGTGGCAGCACAGCGTGGCTAGAGAACCAGTGAGTGGTTGAGTGAGTGAGATGCATTGGACCGGGCACCAGTCTAACGATCACGGGGCGCTACTGGTGCTGTCACCTTCACGAAGGAATAAAACTAGTTTGCCGACCACAGTTTGTAAACAAACTGGTTTGTTTACAACTTGGACGTCGAACTCCTTAAGTACTGCTCATGCAGATAAAATGAGATCATGACACTGCAGTTTAGGATACAATGATTCCCAGCTAGGTTTCCGAATTTTGCAATTTGAGACTTTACCTAATGTTGGCGAATATGCCAATTTGAGGAACCAAATTTCCTATAACACATGTGATCTTGAAACATCTGACTAGTGGAGGTATGCTATACTACGGAGGTTTCGCAAGCGCCCGGTTAGGCCCCACGACGACGTTTATCTATTGTGTGGGTATACCCAAACAATAGATAAACGTCGTCGTATGGCCTAACCGGGCGCTTGCGAAACCTCCCTATTATCAACGGAAACGACTACCAGAGACATACATTTGGAAAGCATGAACGGTCAATGTTTTTTGTAAACATTGGTCCCAAGTCTTTATTCCGTTCATCCTGCTGTACTTTTTCTAACAGTATACCGGGGTAATTTTTTCCATACAGGGTACACAAAAAGGCCGAAGTCAGCATCAGCACTCGTCCTATTCTTCGTCTGGTGGGTCTTCTGTCTTGTGGTATTTGCCTTTTACATCGGTGGTATCTTGACAAGTGGGGTCTATGACCCTGTGGAGGTTATGAAAACTCCAATCAAGTCTTTCGACGATCTTGTGAAACAGACTAGGATCAGATTTGGCGCAGTGAAAGGAGGCGCTACGGCACAGTTCTTTGAACGGAGCAACGTAGCGGTAAGGTCAAACATGGTGCATCTTGCTCTGATTTCATCATATTGGAGAACTTTTGAAGACGAGGCTCGTTGTGCTAGAAACCCGGATATGCACAAGAGTGCGAACTTGGGATTTGTCTGTAAAGCTGCGTTTACCAGACATCCGGAATGCGGTATAGGGACGCGGAATCCCCGGCGGAACTATATGTTGTATACGAAAATGCATTGGATTTTCGCTTCCGCGTTCCGCATTCCGCGTGTCAGCTAAAGGTAGCTTAATACTTTGCTTCAATACTGGTCGTCCATATTTTTGTTCCTATTCGTGCAATGTGTTCGTCGCAATTGATCATCACTCTAAACTCGCAGAGCCGTATGTTTGGACGCTCGCCGGTCACCCATCCACGTGGTGACCGTGCTCTACGTTGCCTAACACCCCATACATTCAAATCCACTGATATCTGCAACATGTCGGGTTTTTTTAATCAGGAAACTCATCATTTTAAGTATTTTAATTGGATCCCAAGGGACCATTGCACAGCACTCATGATGTCATGAGTGCTCAATGCATATTTATGAACGTACAACCAATAGGCCTAGGCAGTCACAGTATTAGCTCATTCACTACAAAGGTCGTCAGCCTATTGACACTGGTGACATCACAATTCATGGCAATAGTCTACATGGATTGATAAAAATTCAAAAGTTTACAATGAGTGGAGTCTCCCTTTAAGATCATCTCTATTAAGCTCACTTTAAAGACTGACAGCTTCCCTCGTTTATGCGATTGACAGAAGTTCTGATTACTGGAGGTCACAAAATTTTAAAAGTTACCAGTTCGAAGGGGTTTCCCTGCCCGAGGAGTTCACAAAAACGTGTATTTTTTCCAATGCAGGTGTATGAGCGTGCAGCAAAAATGATGAAGGACGATCCCTCAGTGATGGTGAGCTCTTCTAAGGAGGGAGTGGAGAGAGTAAGGATGGAGAACGGAGAATACGCATTCTTGGTTGAGTCCCCCCTTGTGGAGTATGTGGTAGGTATCATGGTTTGTTTGAAATATAACTTTATTCAAAGAAATGAATGCAGGTATGAGCTAGGGCCAAAGCCAAGGCATTACTGGCCCTATACAAAATAAAGACATACTCTAGATTCGTTCTTCTAAGGTCACTTCAGATATTCCTGCTGTAGCTTGCCTAGCCCACAATATAGTCCATACAAAGAATTTATTAATTCTATTCAACATAACTGACCAATGAGTGAGTCTGGCGTTACAGGTCTTTATTTTGCCATGAGGGTAGGCGGTCATATGGGTGTTCAGTAAAGTAACCTTAGAAGAACGAATCTAGAGTATAACTTTGTTTAAAGAAATGAATGCAGGTATGAGCTAAAGGGCCAAAGCCAAGGCATTACTGGCCCTATACAAAATAAAGATACTATTTTGAACAAAGGAAACATGCGGGTTATGATGTGGTAGCGCTCAGAACTCCCCCACCGATCTCCAATGCGACTTGGCACTAAAATTTAAATTTAAGGGAAGGACACAGTAAAGGGGGAAACATGAAGGAGCTAGCGAAAAAACTACCTACACAGAAAAAAAAATCAACTCGAGTGGAGACTCAGAGTCTCACTTTAGGGACAAAATGGTTCGAAACACTTTTTGACTCAAAATGAAACAGAAAATATTTCGGCCCGAGACAATGACACCTCGTTGTTCCGAGGGAAAATATTTCGGCAACGTACAAAGACGGCAGCCAGTACCGAAGCCTCCTAGCCCTAGCGGCGGCTTCGGGAACCAAAATGTGTGAGCGCTTGGGGACGTAATGACGTCATCCCCGTCCGAGTGGCGTAATGACGTCATTCCGCCGCACATGACGTTGCCGACGTCACGGATGACGCGACGGCAATCTCGGTGACGTCATGACGTCAATAGGCCTGAACAGCATTGTTATTTTCGTTAATATCTTAATATTTCAAAAACTATACACGCTTCCTATAAAACAACCGGAAGTGACGTAAAGGGAGGAGGACATGGAGGAGGCTTCCATGACAACCATGCAAACATGGAAAATCACTTCACACGGCTCACCGATTTGGGTGCAGCTTCTTGGTTGGCCATTTTCACTTATATCTCTGAGTGACCTCACCATTATGGCTCTTTCAACCAACGCTGCAGTTGTCACAATGAAAGAAGAAACGGTCTGAAGTTTCTTGCTAGCCGTGATGATGTAAAGCACGTGACGGTGGTCGAGGGTCAATGACGATGACGTCGCCCTCGTGTGACGTCATCGACGTTCTTGGGGACTCGCGCAAATGGGAAGTTTTTTCGAGGCGGTCTTTTTAAAAACGCTTCATTTTCGAAATTTGTCGGTGCTGATGACTTTTTTTGGTCTAATATGTCACATTTACTGATAAATACGTAAGATAAATCGGAGAAAATTCGGTTCTGGCCAATTACTTTAATACGCTGAACTCTTAAAGCTGCGTTTACCGGACACCCGGAAAGTGGAAGCGGTTTATGCTATGCGTTTACCGGACACCCGGAAAGTGGAAGTGGTTTATGCTATGCATTTTCGCATACAACATATCGCTTCCGCATCCCGTATACCGCATTCCGGATGTCTGCTAAAAGCAGCTTAATGGGGGTAGAGGGGTAACGCTTATTGGTGAGGTAATAAATTTCAAGTGGTTTTCAAGCGGTGTGGTTTTTCATGCAGGCGCAGAGATCATGTGATGTGATGAAAGTTGGTGGTCTGCTGAACTCGATTAGGTATGGATTTGGCCTCCAGCTGAACTCGCCGCACACTAATGTGATTAACGTGGGAATCTTGGAGCTGCAGGAGGAGCAGATTCTCCAACAGTTGTACAATAAATGGTGGTATTCAACGGGAATGTGTTCTGTGTCGAAACCGAAGACCGAGAATGATGTCAGAATGGTAAGTAAAGGACTGGTGGAAGGGGAGTGAATTACAGTACATGTATTTGCTGGGAAAACCTTTCTTCTGACAATGGCATGCAGTAAAGATTTTCGTATGTGACTCATCACATCAAATCAAGTATTACGTCACACAAGATATGACCCGTGATGAACTAAAATAACCCCAGGATATAAAGGAAGAAATGTAATCGCTCAGGTTTTTACAGATAACCGATAGCCCAGGCAGATAAACGCCTGGGCCTATTGAAATTGTCAAAACATTGGTCTCAACCTTCCAAGTTCGGAGCGACTTACCTGATTTGATGTGATGGGTCACATATTTTGTGGTAGGAAGTGATGTCTTTCACCTTAGAAACCCGTTTCTATTTCATGCTTTATACGTGGTGTAAAAGCTTTCGCCCCCACCCCACCTCCATTTCAACAACCCTTTTGTTGTTGTATGACTGTGAGTTCAAATTTTATTTCAGTGTGGAAGAATAATCAGGCCTCTCTCCATGGGCAACATCGGTGGAATATTCATTGTCTTTTTTGTGGGGATCGTGATTGCGATGATCGTCACGGTGATTGAGACACTAGTGCACAGGCGTCGTGAGGCACAGGTGAGGAAATAGGCCAATTTTTTTAATCTCGAGGAATTACCGTCATTCAGTTCCCCTCTTATCAATCCCGTGAACGATTTTTTGGCACTTGCGGATCTTATTTATTCAAAAGGTCTCTGTGCGGATCAACTGCTTCCCGTGTCAGTTCCTACTGGCGCCGTTTAAACATCCAAACAATTTCAACAAAATTTCTCTTTCACTAAATTCAAACGTATTTTGTTGCAATTTTTGCTATCTTCATTTTTTGTAAAGGGCCAACAAAAAAGATCCCTTAATAAAATTCCGTTTCCCCGCAATTTAATATTGCACTGTGTTTTAACTAGTCTCGCGCAACCAGACTTTTCCACACTCTCGTTAAGGAGGGAGCTGCAGGGTACATCATGTGACCGGACAGGACGGGTCAAAGTCTTATGTTTTAACAAAATGGCCGCCGTGGATCAGTAATCATGAATTGTGACTTGCCGTGTTGAATAACTTTTCAAAAGTTGTGAAAGTAAAGCAATGAGGCCTGCTGCGGCAAAATTATTGACGGAATTTTGTAAAAACTATAATGAAATTGACGGGGAAGTTGGTTCCAGAGCCAGAGGTCAAAGTCTGATGTACTAATAAACTGGAACAGAACCATTTAAGGGACCGTCCATAAATATCAATGTGCATCACTATAATAACACTGGTTAGGAAGGGGAGGGGGTCAGGGCCTTGTTAGGAGAGCTTTTTTTGTAAAAAAAAAATTGATCGAGTGAGTCAGTGTTCTAACAATCCTAACAGAGGGGAGGGGGTTGATGTCATGTTAGGATTTGTTTTCTTGTAACTGTAGTTCTGTTTCCAGCCACCCATAGAGGGCAACTAATTGGCAGCACTGTCCTCCTTGCACCCTGCCACCCCAGTGGTGGACTTCGAATATTCAATTCACAGCCTGCCACTTTCTATTCATGTTAGTACACGTATTGTCAATGTTTTTTATGTTAGGATAAGGGGAGGGGAGGGTGTCAAACCCTTTCCTAACATAGACTATAATACTGTTAGTAAGGATAGTGATGCACCATGACATTTATAGACGATCCCTAACGGTGTCAGTTTATTGTTATGATTGATACTACTGACACTTGCGGAAGTGCTGTGATCTGCAAGCTGTGTCCCCACTAAATTTATTAACTTCCAGTAAATTTTGTGTGTTTTCAGAAGACCGACAAGTCTGATGGCGAAAAGAAGGACGAGCAACCGCTACATGAGGTCGCGTTGACGTAGTGGATCGTTGATCGTGGAGGGTACCACCCTGGCACACACACGATATAGTATTATACATGTAGTATGATTCGTCGCTCTTTCACGTCAGCAATACATGTATTTGATGTAGTCGGGAGGAGAACTTTATAAAAGTTGTAAAATAATACGTCTTCCTTT
Source organism: Notospermus geniculatus (assembly GCA_002633025.1). NCBI lineage: Eukaryota > Metazoa > Nemertea > Pilidiophora > Heteronemertea > Lineidae > Notospermus > Notospermus geniculatus. The sequence goes on along the minus strand of NMRB01003272.1, from coordinate 1,534 downwards.
TTCCTCCTTTCTTTCTTTCTGGAATATGAAATAGAAATCGGGTTTCTAAGGTGAAAGACATTGCTTCCTAGCAGATTCTTTCTTTCCGGAGATACAATTATTTTATGTATTTTTCCACTCAAATTTCAAAAATGCTTTCTTGAATACAGCAGATATAATAGGTTGTCTGAACAGTGTAAATGATTTATAAAAACTGTATCCGGTAAATGCTTTTATAGAAGGGGTAAGTGCCTACTCATTGAGGAGCCTTGGTAGCCTAGTGGTGATCACGCCCGCTTAGTAAGCAGCAGGTCCCTGGACCATATGGGATTAAAGGACCACGGTATTGCCACTTTCTGTCGACAGCCGGCGCCACTGACACCATTCTCCAATACTGTAGATAAGCCTTTCGCCCCAGTGTTGGAGAATGTATGATTACACTACAATGCACGTAGTAGCGTGCGTGGCTTACTAAGTCGTCAATAGAAGTCTCGCTTAACGCGGGTAGATGTAACGCAGATTAGATGCACCTATGATAAAAATTTGGAGATGTTCCAGTCATTAGTTCAGCATTTTAATATTGCACTTCTTGTGTTGCTGGGTTTAGCCACCTGATGGTCAAGTCAAGAATCGAATCGGACCGAAACTTGCTGTCATAGGCCACTTGACCTAGGGGTATACATTTATATGTACCAAGTTTCAGATTAATAGCCCCAGCGGTTACAAAACTGCGCTGCTGACGGACGACGACGGACGCTGAACCATCGTAAGAGCTCACTACAGGTGAGGTAAAAAATTGAAAAATATCACCTGTGAACAAAGATACGTATTTGATATTTAATTGAAAAATATCGAAAACTGGAAAAGTGAGGTTATGCATGATTCCACTGCGGATGAAAAGCTGTCAAGAAAATTGAACGTTTCTTAAAAACCCGATTTTTGACAAAATTGGTCATTTTTACCAAGCTGAGCGGAGCCAGCTAGGTGATAGGAGCATGCGAGTGATGTGATGTGTGTGATGTCCACCCATTCTCATCTCCAGGTTGTTCCATCTACTTGGCTTCCTATGCCAGCAGTTTACTGGTTAAGCCATGGAAACGAGGTTTGGTATGGAATGCCTGGAATGCTAGGTGCAGGACCGAAATGCACCATTGAATTTACTGTGCCCGAATGCCCGTGATATAGTGCCGACGTTCAGCCTGCATTCTCTCAACATTTTACCAATAAAATTTTCTTTGGAAGTCTAAATATTGGTTTGTTATTTGTTTGGTTTGTTAATTCAAACGAAGTATCCGAAAAACCGATAACTACCCCTTTCGTTTTTGTACAAAAGTGAGCAAACTTCGCGCATTAATCGAAGCTGCAGAGGTATTGCCGTGGCTCTGGGCAGTTTATGACGTCATCACTACTTTGTTCTGCATTTAGAAATTCAAGCAGCTGGACCGAAGGAGTAAGGCAGATCTGACGAATGAAACGCCAGGTAAGTTCATTTTACATCATATACACCTAACTGGACTTAATGATTACCGATAATAACCCCGACAATTGTAGTTTT
>NMRB01003271.1:53865-64037 GCA_002633025.1 Notospermus geniculatus | reverse complement strand
GGCTTACTGGAATAAACGCAACGCAACGCAATCAACGCAATGAACCTAGTTCCTATTTTACCCATTTGCCGCTGCTTTGGTAGGCGTAGTAAGCACATAACATATGCGAGGGTCGAGGATTGATGCTTCCGGCAAGGGACCATTCATTGTGTATCAATCCGACAGTCATGATAGTCTCGGGCAACATATTAAAACGTTCATGGCCATCTTGGTGTAACGCACTCACCTGGTATGCGCGAGCCTAGCATCTCCCAATGATCCCATACTGGTCTCCTGTCCAACCTACGTACACTTAGTGGCAACTAGACTGATACTCTGCTGAGCTCTGATACAAGTACAGGTAGTGAGCCAAAAAATGTCCGCCGTCTTTTTCATCACTTGCGAAGTTTGACGAGCTGCAACATCATTACCAACCATTCATCAAGTAAGAGCCCATTCTTGAACGCATTCCTTTACGTGTAGCAACAGCCTCCACGCCAAATTAATAACTTGGAGCATTCAGATTGAGATAGGCCTAGGTAGATTTGAACTTCACGTCGAGCTTGGAAACATGCATATGACACGACTCGTGCCCAGGTGCATGATGTAGGCCTACATGACGTCGTGACGACGTGTAGGCCTACACGTGTATTGATCGATCGATCGCCAGTTCGCCGTCAAACATTTGAACACCGCCATCTAACGTCGACATAACAAATCAGCTAGTCATTTTGAAACCGTGATTACTCCCATTGCGCTGCATTGCGTTGCGTTGCGTTTTTTCCAGTAAGCCTTACTGCATCGCGTTCCACCGCAAGTGTGAACAGCTATAGGCTTAACAATGGGAACAACCAGTCGCGAAAAATATCGCATCGCACCGCGTCGCATAGCGCCGGCAGTGTGAACAAGGCTTTAGACTGGCTGTCCATTCACGCGATTTTCGAGCGGCAGACGCTCGAAAGCATTGTTTGTTTCCGCCGCGTTGGTCGTGGACAAAGGATGCGACATCGCGCGGCGCGAAAATCGCGTGAATGGATTCTTAGCCTTACTCGTCGAGGTCGTGCCTGAAGCCAGTCTTTTTTTGCTGACGTCGGTGGAGGCATGGAAGGAGTTGAGTGAGGACTCCTGTAGTCAACCGACGTGGAGGCAAAAGATTGGCCAAACCATGATCCCAGAAAATACGCAGTGCACGAATCACCACCAGTGATCTTGGGCTATAACACAAGAGAGCATGCACAATGTAGGTTGTCTGAGATCTTTCTTCATGCATTAAAGGCATTAATTTTGACCGGAAACATAACGATTACCTAACTTCAGTTAAGGAGGACATTTAGGGCCGTATGCACCAACGAACATTACCTTCAACTCACGTTGCGCCACAGGATTTCCATTGTCACCTCATGCCCTGGCAAACATGACCGTATGTCCCTTGACAAGTCCTTTTTACCAAGCTGAGCGTCGTCCGTTAGTACAAGCGTCTCATTTTTGGAATCAGCATGGCGACTGAAAAGTTCCAACAGATTATTGGTCAGATATTACAAGGTTGCCCGGGGGGGTGCATAACATCCACGACGATATTCGAATTGTAGCTGATGACCATGCCCAGTTGTATGAACGCATAGAAAATGTTATCAAAAGATTAGATGAGAATGGGCTCACACTGAATTACCCAAAGTGTGAGGTAGGTGTGGATAAGATGATTTTCATGGGATACGCTTACGAGTGAGGGCCTGAGAGTGTCTGAGAATAAGGTAAAAGCGATTGTTGAGGCTCCTACACCAAGCAACAAGTTTGAGCTTAGGAGTTTCCTTGGCCTCACTCAGATTTGTGCTAAGTTCATTCATGGGTTTGCTACCGTAGCTAGTCCGCTATGGGATTTAACGAGTGTCCAAGCTGAATGGAAATGGGATTCCAAGCATGAGCAAGCATTTCAGGAATTGAAGAGTCGCCTGGTTAGTGCAGTTATGGCGTATTTGGGCAATTCTCCGGTAACGGAATTACAAATCAGAGCGAAATTTAGTCATATTTTTTGCTCCCACCCTTATCTGGCAAATAGGACGGGTACGAAATCAGTCATATCCTGCACATATCAGCCCAAAATATTTTTGAGCAGGTTCAAACCCAGTCTACAATTCAAGCTTAAGGAGCAGTGTTGCCCACTTTTGTCGGTAACGGAATTAATCAGAGAGGCAGTGCAAAAGCAGTCACCAACTTTAAAAAAATTCTTACACGATACCCGCAGAACGTATGATTACACTAACAGTATGATAATACAGCTTTCGTTGTTAGTTCTCAGTTCAGATATTAACCGTCACCAAATCNACGGGGGGGGGGGGCTAAAGAAGGGTACTAAAACAAGGTCATGTCAGGACATTCTGTGCAAAAAACATGAATTTTAATTTTCATAAATTTATCTTGCCTTATAACTGAAAATACTTCACATTATAATTTTCAGCAGTGTTTCCTGAATCTCCTAGATTTTTTGCACATCCAAACGAGTTGTAATATGAAAGATGAAAATAAAAATTTGATTTTGTAATATGCATTCTCTACTGGAGAATTGCCCATTTTCAAAACGATGCTGAGACACGAATTACCACAGATGCGTCGCCTGTGGGTCTTGGAGCGATTTTGGAACAGAAGCAGAAAGATGGTCTGTTCAGACCGGTTTATTATGCAAGCATGAAGCTTTCACCAGTAGAGCAGAGATACTCCCAGTTTGAAAGGGAGGCCCTAGGGGTAAAATGGGCATGTCAAAAGTTCTTTCTGTACCTCTCAGGTATTGAGTTCGAGATACGAACAGACCACTGCTCACTGTTCTTTCACCGACTTCAAGACCACCATCCGCACGCATTGAGCGGTGGCTACTTTACCTTCAGCAGTTTAAGTACAGGGTGACGCACATTCCACACCGAAATGTTTTGCATAGTAGCAATGTGTACTAAGCTGCGCATGCGCAGTAGGTCGTGCGCATGCCCATTAGTTGGTCGGCTAGGGTGGGCATTCAAAGGTAGAATCAATTTCTCATGTCCAAACCCACCTCGCGCAGCGTGTTGCTATGACGTGTTGATTAGGATCCACCCCAATCCACTGGTTGGCTCACATGATTATTAGCAGTGAGGTAAGGTGCTGTCAGTGGACGAAAGTTAGATGACTGTAAGAGGCAATAGGCCTTGTGTCACTCGTACACAATGCGCCGGTTTTGAGCCTATGAATAATGATTGATGTGGGCTTGGCCAGAGTAATTTTGTCTCGCCGAGTTCACATGAAAACCGACAGCTTTTTTTGGTAGGCAATGAATACATTTGGCAATGGCATCATTGCATAGTTAGTAAGTACAGCTATGCTCACAATAAAGTTGAAGTTGCTGTCGCGCGGATACTAGAACTAATGCCTGATTGAAATAAAAACCTCCTTATTGAGACCAGGCCGCTAAGAATGTATGATGTCAACTGGTTTAAAGGCTTCTTTATCAAGCAACGTTTGTGGGCCTGGTAGAAAACTGCTTGTTTGATCCCTTCGAAGACAACGCCGTTTGTGGCACGCCCGGATGCCCATAACACCACCACGAGGACTACGAGAGATTTTAGGAAATATCTGACAATTTTGTCGCATTCTTATACAGAGTCCTGGCTACTCATGGGCATAATGCATTGCATCAAAAATGGCTGCGCCCATGGCTGGTTTTGTGTACACTAAACATTTCGGTGTGCATTCGTGGTAAGGACAACTATGCTGACGTCCTTAGCAGACTTCCTGCTGATGGGAATGATACGAAGGATACCGAGACTACTGAAAGCTTTGCATACACAGTGGCAGTAGATACCGCACCCGCAGCATTGACCCCCAAAGAAATTGAAAATGAATCTGTGCGTGATCCTGAGCTTAAGCAGCTCTCCATTGGTATTAACACAGGTGACTGGTCAAAGCTGAAGGGGTCACCATACTTGCCTATTAAGAATGAACTTTGGTCATTTGGTGGTTTGATCATGCGCAACAATAGAATAGTTGTTCCATCCTGTCTCAGAAATCAGATGTTGAAACTAGCCCATGAAGGCCATCAGGGAGTCGTCAGGACGAAGGCGCGTCTGCGCAACAAAGTATGGTGGCCCGGGATGGACAAGGAAATAGAGACATTCATTAGGGCTTGCCATCCTTGTCAGCTCGTTGGTCCGAGACCACAACCTGAGCCAATGGTTTCAACTGTCCTTCCGGATGGTCCATGGGTCGAATTAGCCATTGATCTTTTAGATGTTCCCAGCGGGAATCACTTGCTTGTAATTGTTGACTACTATTCCCGCTGGCCAGAAGTAATCAACTTGAAAAAGACTGATGCAGGCCATGTGATAAAGGCCATGGAAGGTGTTTTCAGAACTCATGGTTTGCCATTGGCAGTGCGTAGTGATAACGGAGCACCCTTTGCTTCGCGGGAATTTGAAGGTTTTCTTGAGTACTTGGGGAGAGCACAAGAAGGGAGTTCCCTACTGGCCGCAAAGCAATGGAAATGTGGAGCGCTGTAATGAAACGCTCCTCAAAATAGTCAGAATAGCTAAAATTGAAGGGAAGGACTGGTTAAATGAGTTGAACAATTTCCTTTTCCAGTATCGCGTCACGCCTCACACTGTCACTGGCAAATCTCCGGGTGAAATGCTCATGGGACGCCCCTTACGTGACAAAGTTCCCAAGGTCTCAATTCCAGAGGACCAGGTGACAGAAGCTGATTGGCAGGTTATGGTGAGAGAGAGAGACATGAGAATGAAGGCAAAACAAAAGGAGTATGCTGATAGAAAGAGATTGGCTAGGGACAGTGATATTCGTGAGGGTGATTTGATACTTCTTAAGCAACGGGTGAAGGAAAATAAGTTAGTTCCTAATTTCGAGCCTAGTCCTTATGAGGTTATGCAGAAACAGGGTAATGCTGTTGTCATCAGGAACAGAGAGACGGGTGTTACCAAGATGAGAAACGCTGCTCACATGAAAAAGTTTATTGAACCACAGTTTGGTTCCAGTGCTGTACCTGATGTAGGTCAAAGTGACCCGAGTGACACTGGTTTACTACCATCTGAAGTCACAGTTGATCAAAATGAAGCTGAAAGTGCGGGAAGTCAGGGTTGTAAGGATAGCCCGTCTTCTAACTCTGCCGGGTTTGGCTGAGAGTAACACCCAAAGCCCTGTTTTGGCTGAGAGCAGCAACCAGCCTGTGACTACTGGTATTGACACTCCAGCTTTGAGAAGGTCGTCGAGAATTTCAGTAAAGCCAAGTTATCTGAAAGACTATGTATCTTTTATAACATAAGCAGTTGATCATTGAGATATAGGCCTAGTGCAGTACTCAGTATGTCAAGTTTGAAATAGTCAGTGTGGTAAAGTCACTCGAAGTGTTTGGTCAAGCAGAAAACTGTTTAGTCGTTATTTGTTATTCCTAGTTCAATATCTCCTGTTGGAGGCATTTACAATTTGTATTACATGTATGCCTGGTAGGAACTTTTCCTCTAAGTCGTGGGGAGATGTAGTGTTTCGTTTCGTTTAGTACCAAGTGGAATTCCCACTTTTAGATGTAACCCAGCTCCAGGAATGGCGGCAAATAAAGTAGACTATTGTTATGTTAAATCGGGACTTCAAAGTCGTATATCGTACCTCAAGGTAAAATCCTTGAATTTGATTGGCCGATACGCATCACGTGGCCGTGTAACATTTTCTAATGTTACATGGCATAATGTCACATGGATGGGCGTGGCTAAAACAAAATGGCTAACGTTTTTTCATCTGACCGCTTCGAATGTTTGAAGTCAGATATCAGGCACTCGAGCTCAGATCGAATCATATTTTGGTGTCGATTGGCGGGGTATCGGCGTATATAACTCGAATACATGAAGTGTTGCGTGGAGTAGAGGAAACAGCAGGCTAAACTGGCGTGATAAATGGTAGGCCTACCTCACCGACCGGTCCGCGCTGCCTGCATGGCAACCTCAATGTGTGTCGCATCTTGGTGACGTAATGACGTCACCGCATATCTGTTGGTAGCAATGGCGCGAAATGTGCTCAGCGCTTCTCTCTTCGACTGACATGACTGACTCGGCATGTAGGCCTAGATTTATGATCAATTTTGGTCATCTGTTACCGTTTTATAATACAGAGGTACGATATAGAAAATGGTGCCCTTACATGTCGGGGGACAGACCGAAATGTCACCCCTCGAAAAAACATTGTTGACCTCGGCCGAAGCGGCCTCGGTCAACAATGTTTTCTCGGGGTGACATTTCGGTCTGTCCCCCTCCATGGCGGGCACCATTTTCTTACTGTTGTCTCTGTCTAAACTCTCTATGTGGAACACCACAATGACGATAACTACAGTCTAGAAGCCTACCTGGCACTATGGACCAACGTACTTAGGTCATTGAGGATGCTCCTCCTGATTATGCAATGACCTTGAAGGTCAGAGGTCACGGTCAATATAAAATAGCTCAGTTACCAGAATTGGTTCATATCTTCAACAATTAGCGATCAGCTATATCCCTGTTACACATTATACATGTTCCTGCATCTACAGTAAACATCGGAAACCATTGACATCGCTCCGATGTCCCTCTCTTGTTGATTCATGTGACTGGGACTAACGGGAGAGGGTCATCAATGATAAAACAAATCCTTTTTAGACCCAACACCCCAATCCGGCCACGTGTACCTAATCTTCCCTAAAGAGCCCCCATTGTCCATTCAACCCATTTATCCCATTTAATTTCCCAGTTTCGATGACCGCCATCTTGGATTGACTACGTGGACCTCTTTGCTACTCGTGGCTTGACACTCCTTGTCCGCAGCAAGGGCGTAGGCAGGTCGGAGGTGCATATTTTTTTGGGAAGGTGGAACTCTCCTGTTGACTGAGGCATGCAATTTGGTGTAGGCCCATTATTTACTCGCATTACATCTGTCTGTCGCAGGAACATTCTGAAAGTTTTTGGCAGGTGTTTGAGCATATGGGGGTACTGGGCTGTCATTGCACATATGCTGAAGAGTATCAAATGTGCGCTCTGGAGGAGGTCTAGGGGCCTCCCCTGAAAATGTTGGCATCTAGATGCTCTAACACGTGATTTCAGTGCTATATTCTCATAAACCAAAATGTACACAACTACAAGTTTCATTTTTTCTGCTTGTCTATAGCAGAGTGGAACTCTCTTATTGCTGCATGGGGAGGTGCACGTGCACCCAGTGCAGGCCCCCGCAATATGGCAAGTTATCTGAAAATATCAAAGGGGCTGTTCACTTTCGGAACCATTTTCCCAACTAATTTTTCATTATGTTGCAGTTGTTTGATTTTCATGATAACTTCAGGTATAATAACAAGCAACTGCAACATAATGAAAAATTAGTTGGGAAAATGGTTCCGAAAGTGAACAGCCCCTTTGTGATTTATCGATATCACCATGACCCCAACATCTCAGATCAAAAGTAATCAGTCCATTCGATTCCTAGGGTATGAAAACCTAAGGGTGGAACTTATTTCCATTGCCCTAGGTGTTGAAGGAGCCGCGTTATGGCATCAGATGAGAGCGTGATGGAGAAAATGTCAAGTCTGAAATGTTGATTACGTCATGATGGAGGCATCTGATGTTGAAAATGATTAGTTCATTGGATTGCCCACGTTGACAAACCTAGGGGTAGGATTTGTTTCCAAAGCTGTAGCTGTTCAAGGAGATAAGATATATGAAGGTGTGACAGACGGACACACAGACAGACACACACCATGACCGAACACAATATACACTGCAGTTTCCGATCTTTGAGATCGGAAACCACAATGACATCGCCAGAAGCGATTTGCTGACATCTGACTGGCAAAAATAGTAGCCGAAGTAAAGCAGCTTTTACGTTTCGTATTTTTATCAGCCAAAACCACTGTTTTTGACTCTTTGGAAAGTAGGATTCCTGGGCTCGGTTGCACAAAACTCATGTTAGCGCTAACTTGGTGTTAGCGCTAACTTTATGTTAAATGACGTAAAAAGACAAGGGATTTTGACGTCATCTAACATAAAGTTAGCGCTAACTTTATGTTAAATGACGTAAAAAGACAAGGGATTTTCACGTCATCTAACATAAAGTTAGCGCTAACACCAAGTTAGCGCTATCGTGAGTTTTGTGCAACCGGCCCCTGTCCTTCAAAGATAAATGGAACGACATCGGTTTGGCATGGCTAACGCGTAAAAATTCGCATCGAGGCCAAAGACATTACACGTCCAAACAGCTAATTTTTCATGGACCAAAAAATCCCGCCCAACAAACGGGAAGAGGTGTCTCCCCTAGATTCGCACCTGGGCCGGGTTGCATCCTATCTAACTCCGGGTTGCGTCCCATCTAACTCCGGGTTGCGTCCTATCTAACTCAATTGATTTCCATCGCTCAGCCGGTCAGGAATCTTAGGAGTGCTGATGGCGTCAAACTTTTATACCAACCAATTCGTCCGAAACCTTCAAGGGCATATGGTGACCGGGCTTTTAGTGTTTACGCACCATCGATTTGGAATTCCCTGCCTGTTAACTTGAGGTCTATCACGGTCTTTGATTCTTTTAAGGCTGCTCTTAAAACCTATCTTTTAAAAAAATTTTATCCTACCAATTTGCTGCAATGTAGTATGTACAGCGGTTTGAGATCTTCATGTAAATCGCTTTATTAAAAATAAATTATTATAATATTATTATTACCAAACTTAAGTTCTTATTATCGTAAGATATGGAATTTGGGACAACCCCTAAGACATGTCGTAACTGCATAGGCAGGAAAGTTAGGACGATGTTGTAAGACATCGATGGTGCAACCCATTTTGTTCTTAAATTTTAGCGTGTTCGAAAACGTACTCGCGCCAACACCGGCCTGGCACGACAGCGTTTTATTCACCGGAAGTTCTCCAATTAAGACACCTGCGACCTTTGGTGCAACCGGGCCCAGATCCACAATCGATGGGAGTTTACTTAAATCAAGATTTATTGGGCGCTCGGAGAACTTTAGGCCAACCATCGCCATGATTATTTATTCAAAACCCTGGTCATTATTCCAATCTTGTTGGCGACCTTTCAGAATGACTGCATTGCATAACAGTAAATTGTTTTGTGATCTGTGTTAACGTACTTAAAGCTGAACTAGATCGTTAAAAGCAGCGCACGGGAGGTTTTAAAAAATAAGCCGCGCCATCGCGCGGCTTAAATGTCAAACAAGTGCCCATCCGCCATGTTCCAAACGCCCGTCCGCCATGTTTTGAATGTCTCTCCAAACCCAATAGACTTCCAATGTCCGTGGTGGCGCCAGCGTATTCCAAATCCAATCGGCGAAGGAGTCGCATCACGGCCTCGTATGCAAGTACACGAACATTGTACAGGGCAGTACACGAGGCATCAATGTAGGCATCACAGTCACTGCAAACAAAACAAAACAAACATTACCGGTAGTTAGAAGGATAAAACGAGAAATAGGCTACACGCAGGCATTACGAAAATAAAAATTGAACTTTCAGTACATTCGGACGGCTGGGAGCGGGCCGGAACTTTCCATACGCAAACATTTTTGGAATGCACGGACAAAGAAGGCGAGGCCAAGGTCAATTGAACAGGCCTAGCAGGTCAACCACACGGCTCGATAAAACTAATTAGACCGACTAATGGAAAGTAATGAAAGTAACCTACCTTTCAAGATGTGAAAGCGTGTAACTTTATCCGTTCTAATGCAGGAAAACACGAAAAAATACACACACAGGTGTCCTTCTCTGACTACGAAATCGCCATTTTGTATTCTAGGCCTATGTAATCTGACCTTGACGCAATCACCCATACATAACATTCTGTGAATTTTTACATTGTAATAAAGAAATCCAATTTCGAATAGAGGAATGTAAGAATTTATACAATGTTATGCGTGGATGATTGCGTCGAGGTCGGATTTCATAGGCCTAGAGTACAAAATGGCGATTTCCTTAGTCAGAGAAGGACACCCGTGTGTATATTTTTTCGTGTTTTTCTGCATTAGAACGGATAAAGTCACACGGTTTCACATCTTGAAAGGTAGGTTACTTTCATTACTTTTCATTAGACAATCTGATTAGTTATATCGAACCGTTTGGTTTACCTGCTAAACCTTTTTCAACTGGCCTTGGCCTCGCCCTTCTTTGTTAGTGCATTCTGACAATGTTGGCGTATGGAAAGTTC
>NMRB01003271.1:12250-22587 GCA_002633025.1 Notospermus geniculatus | reverse complement strand
GACCAACTCACTGCGGCGAATCACTGAATTATCTCGTGATTTGCGAGATGATTACTACGCCGAGGCGCCTATATACAGTCGAGGTAGGTTACGATGGCCGCCCGAATGTAGCCGAGTACCTCCGAAGATGACGTCGATTGCTTCCATACTATAATTGCCGTACGGGAGGTAGGGGCCTAATGTTTGTGATCGTTCTCCTCTTAAGTTTGGCTTTCAAATGTCCCGTGACCGCTGCCCTGCTGTGTATAATAATGTGCCATAAGTCGACGTGGGATTCTTTTTCGATGTTTTCCCCCGTTTTCTGTAAAAAACGCCTTTTTGTTCCATAATCGAAAGACAGGAGAGTTCCACATCCGTCCGACAGCGTAGCGCCTAGCGGCAATTGGAGAAACTACGATAAATACCAGTAAGACCAGTGAGACTGTTCACATATTAATATTCATGCGCGATATAGTTCGTAATGTATCATATAAATATATATAATATATATCAGTGCAATGGATATACCTTCAGTTCTGAACGTTTGTAGAAAGTTCTGCATAGATATAATCCAATCTGAATATTTTCCGTTTTGGCGTGCCATATCAAAGTATATAGGCTACATGTCAAACAAGTGTAAATTTACAGAAAACAGTTACAACCTTATAATCTCAATGTTTTCTATTCCGCTAAAACCCTCATTATTTATAGATATTTTATCAAAGAAACCTACAAAGCTAAATGTAAGGCGTTTTATAAAAGAGAAAGGAGAAACAATAGTAACTTCAGGAACATCTATGGCACGCCAAAACGGAAAATATTCAGATTGGATTTTATACAGCCGTTCAGAACTTTCTACAACCATTCAGAACTTTCTACAAACGTTCAGAACTGAAAGTATATCCATTGCACTGATTTATATCTATGCAGTACAAACAAGTATCCATGCAGATTGAAAATAAATCCATGCAGATCGAAATATTCATTCAGAACAAAATTATATCTGTGCTGATCAAACTATCTATTCAGAACAAATTATATCCATGCAGATTGAAACTATATCTATGCAGAACGAAACGACAAATTATATCCATGCAGATTGAAACTTTATCTATGCAGAACGAAACGACAAAGTATATCTATGCAGATTGAAACTTTACCTTCCGGTGAAACTTCCAGTTTCATGCGAATTCGAATTGCGGGTAACTTTGAAATGATGGTCCTGATTGGCTCCTGAGTAACGTGGCAGTTAAAGGTGAATTAAAGGCCTTTTATACCCGCTGTCTAGACAAATTTTAATGAAGTCGAATTTGATTGGATGTTGGTGAATGGTGATGTCCCATTATGCCTCAGCACGAATTAAGATAAAAGGGGGCACGGCGATCACTTTTGTGAAAATCGGTTTTTACTATAGTTGAGCCCTATCGGCCGTATGCACCAAGCAAAGATAATCTTGAACTCAGGTTTAGCCACAACTTTTCCATTGTCAGATCATACCCCAGTAAACCCAAACAATTGAAAAGTTGTGGCTCAACCCGAGTTGAAGATTATATTCGTTTGGTGCATACGGCCCTATGGGTTAACATATTGACCTAATTCCTGTACACCCCTCCGCATTAGTTTATCTACACCTCATTTTTTTGAATATCTTGTGAACAAATTGACCAAATTTGATCGGATTTGTGTTATATGAAATTTCCATGCCTTGGTCAAATAATTTCAGCGGTTTTGAGTGATTGCTTTCACGACAACATTATGTAATCAGCTGTCAAAAAATGGCTGTAAAAATCAACTTTTTTATTCTCAACTGATTTTTTTAAAAAACATCGGGGAGATAAAGATAGCCATTTGTTAAACACTATTGTGGAAGTTCTTGCTAAATTTATTCATCACTTTTGATGATATGGACGTTTTTCAATGGCTTCCAAAGGCCAAATTCATGACAGTAAGTTTGACTTCTGCCATGGTCCTCCTGGTCAGTAAGCACCCAATCGCAAGGCTTGTTTTTTTAAGTCCTTATTCATAGTCAATTGGCTTATACCTCGTCCGAGAAAATTTTGTGATCGCCCGAGTAACTTTTCCGATTCGTCCGTTCTTTCATTGTTCCTCCGCGTAATATGTGAATGACTGACCTAAGACCTATTGGGCTTGAGGCCTATTATTGGGCTGTTTACTTGAACTCGGGTATTTCAATTGACCATTGTCCACATAAAGAATTCAGTTTTCATTCATAAACCTACGCGTCATCTGCTTAATTTGGTCACGTAACTCAATTATTAACATGATCCACTGGTCACATGTTACGGTTTCGTCACGAAAAATTTATTATTCATGACGTGGTGGTAGTCTGAACAGGGACTGTGTCAACCATTGCAATCAGGTCACGGCAAAGCTTCTGGGGAAAAACCTTTTTTCTCAAAATCTGTTATGATTTCCCGAATGGAACTTTAACAGGACTATTTCTTATGAGTGTTTTCAAAATGTATTGCAGAAATCAGAAGATTTTCACACAAAATAATTTTTTTTGATTTTGTAGCCTTTTTTTGACAGCTGATTACATAATGTTTTCGTGAAAGCAATCACTCAAAACCGCTGGAATTATTTGACCAAGGCATGGAAATTTCATATAACACAAACCCGATCAAATTTGGTCAATTTGCTTACAAGATATTCAAAAAAATAAGGTGTAAATAAATTAATGCGGAGGGGTGTACATTCATCATTTACACATGTCAAAAAAGTCGATCACGTGACCTAGTTATGGTTATCTCCGCTAGGTTAGGATGGTGCCACTAGTTGCAGGAAGGAACTGGCAGCGGTCAGCATGGCGGATGTTCTTGCGAAGTCTGAAGTGGTGAAAATATTGGTGTACAATGTAATTTCTCGTCTTTTTGTTAATATGTCGACTCAAAGAACTCCGACTAAGCCGAGGAAACACCAAAGAACAAATACGGCGGGGAAAGCTGTCCCCGGCCCAGGTAATAGTGCTAGTACGGGACGCCAAAATCTTTCAGCGTCAGCGCCTAGCCAGCAACATGACCAAGCTGCACGGAATGTACAGGAAGCATGCACACTACCTGCGCCGCCGCCGACGGCTATGGTAGGCCGGAGTGGACTTAATTATGGACCCATTAAATGCTATTTTATGGATACATGTACATATATTCGGGCAATTAATGGGTCCATTATTTCAGCCAATGGCGTCTTGTTTTTATATGGACTCATTAATTCGAATATAATATGTACCCATTAATTCCAATATATGGACTCATTAATTCGAATATATGGACCCATTAATTCGAATATATGGACCCATTAATTCGAATATATGGACCCATTAATTCGATTATATTGATCCATTAATTCCGACACGAATTTCCGCCGGTAAATACCCCATTTGACCAATCATAATTCAGTTTTGTCGGCGGAAGTGAAGTGGCGCGAATTAATGGGTCCATATAAAGCTGAATCCTGATTGGTTGCAATCTGGTATTTACCGGCGGAAGTTGTCAGTGTTGTCGCTAACGAATCTGACAGACGGGTGTTGAAGTATTACAGCCGGTGGCGCGCGTATAGCAATAACGAGCGGCGGGGGGAGCGCGACGGGGTTGTCCCCCCTCTCAATTAGATTTTTTAGCTTCGCTGGGCGAGTATTCGCCAGCGAAGCTAATGCTATGGTGCGAGCCATCTCCTATCCTGCTGTAGATTTCCTGTGTATTTTGCCGGACTACTTCTCAGGCACTGTGAGCTGGAATCTGCTTAATGCCATTTCTATTAGAATTTTGATGGCAGTACCCGGATGTAGAGAGGACGACCGAAATGCACACTATGTGATAGGTATTCTTGCGCCACCATTATATAGTTCACAGTGATACGCAGGTAAACGTGAATAAATTTCATGTTCCGCCGTGTCTATGTTTGTTATTGACAGTCAATAGTTACAGCACAGTGCAGTGTAACTGTTTGCCTGTAAAATTTCCGGACGGCTGCTGCTGCTTCAATGTCTGTGGCGGAGGAATCGCATACTGTCTGACAGCAATCTCGTACCCAGAGATTAGTTACGCTCGGCCGAGGTTGATGGTCGCTACACTAATCTCTGGAGACGGCTAAGCCCTAGCGGCGGCTTCTTTAACTAAAATGCAATGGCAAGTGCGTTACAACGTCGCATCCCGCTTCACTCGTATTTTCCTCAATAAATACAACAGGTCCCTCGAAAAAAACTTTCTAAGGACATTTTTGTGTGTAACATTTTACACTCAAGTCATCTCAGGTCATTTCAGTGCATTTGTGGTCAAATTCGGTCTAAAATTGCACGATACCAAAAATCACACCTAAGGCGTGAAAATGGCTAGCCGTCTCCAGAGATTAGTGGAACGACCTACAACCTCGGCCCGAGCGTAACGAATCTCTGGGTACGAGATTGGTCTGACAGCAGCAGAGGCTTTTCAATCTTAGGCTTGGGGCCTACACGTTCGGCACGGGCGGATAACCCTGTCCAGAATTTGTGGGACGCCCAAGATAGGGTGATAATGTCAACAAAACAAAAACAAAGCTTTAGATAGGATTAAAATAGTTCTTTTGTGCTGATAATTGCGAATTACAACAAAATTTCAAAGTGAAATGAAGTTACTTCACCTGCCTTGAGAAGCCGTCGGATTTTTTTTTTTAGTTTCATGCTAACAATGATCGAGACCAATGCCACTCAGGCCTGTCTTAGCCATCCTCAACGAAGAGAATGTTCGACTGCCGAGGACAGTTGTGGAACAGGTCTGGGCCCATCATAAAACCTTGCTAGCTTAGTTGGCTGCTAGTTGTGTACATTGGCCTGTACATACTAGGCACTTTAGCCGGCAGCTAAGCCTAGCAAGCAGTTTTATGAATATGGGCCCTGGACTACACAGTTTAGGCCTAGTAGTAGAAAACCTACCATACTACAACCTGCAATATTGTTTGTGCCAACTACTCAGCCCATACGGGTAATTCACTCAGCCCCTGCCCCCAGCGAAGCTCCCTGGCCGCCAGGTCTCTAGTTTTAAAATTCACTTGACCCTAGATGCAAATTTCTGGCATTTTTGACCCCCAGAAACTAGTTCCGTACGCCTCCCAATGCGGCCGATAACTGCTGTAAAACTTCGTGACAACAGCCGCGATGAGAGCGAAATAGGCCTAGCACAAGCCGGTCAAAGGCCGGCTCAGGGAGCGCTCAGCGTGACCGGAGGGAGCACGTCCCCCCTTGCGCGAACATTTTTTGAAAATTGGAGGATAAAAGGCCATAATTTCCCGGCATCTGCGACCAAAAATCGAACTGAGCGGCGGCCATTACACGTGTTACAAGGAAGTCACTTGGCACGAATACTGGCGGAAATTGCCGGTCGATTGGCCGAGTGCGTGTGACGTCAGAGGCTGTGCCAAATATGGTCACAGTTAGGCTATACTATTCCACTCATCACTGTTCATGACTGGGGTTGATTGACCAATCAGAAAGAAGGGCGCGAATATGGCGCGAAGAGACGTGAATAGATGTGGATTGCGCATAAATTGTTGATTTTCGTGGCGGCGTGTCTGTCGGAGGGAGAGCGCACGTGTTCCCGCGTTCATGGCGATTCCGTCAGTTAGTGGGCGATTCGGAGAATCACTTTCGGGCTGGTATAGAATGAGAAAGGGGCACTAATGGGACCCCCTGGGTAATGTATTGTAGTATGTAGCATGTGCATTGGTGCACGTGGCTGGTATTGTTTGCGGTCCATGTTGGGTGCTGGGGAATGGGCAGGCAAAATGATGAGAAATCTTGGTACAATGGATGGTTTGAATAATCTAAGATGGAATAGGTCTTCTGTGATAATTAAATACGCTGAATGGGTTCCAAAGACGTCGTGAAGGGTTAGGCGANAATAACCTTTATTTTGGCATAACTTCATTCTAGCAAAGGAATTTTGGTGAAAAATCCAGAAACAAAAAAGTTTTATTTTGGACCTTTTTTCAACGACAGATTACGCAATGAAGAAGTGAATCTTGTGCAAAAACATTGATGCCCAATTGTAGTCAACAAGATTTCTGACTTTATGCAGAAAACCGCATTCAAATTGGTTTGATGGTTTATGAGATATTTGAGATAACAGGTGTTGATATTAATACGAACAAGACTGTACATAGATGTAGTGCATGGCAGTAAAAGGTAGAGCTATCCCGCTGTTCACAAGTGAAGATACTGCCTGTAGGATCGTATGTGTGAAACAAAGGGACGAATGCGAATCTTCCATATGACACGATTTTACTGAAACAAAAAACCACAAACCAATAAAACCAATCAAAATAAAACATACAAGCAGAAATTATGGCCACAACGAACAAGCAAGAAAGGTCTCAAACAACTGACCAAAGGCTATGAATTAACTACTGGTACCAGAAATTTACCTAGGTAGGCTATTGCACAGTGAGTACATGTAGTATACTATGTATAGGGTTTATAGTGACACACCTATACAGAAGCAAACTGCAAAAAGTATCTAAATATAAAACAATAAGAACAAAATTCTCACCAAACTTTGTACACACATAGTCCAGAAGATCCCACAGATTATAACCAGTTGTTGAGAACATAAGCAAGGAACTTGGAGGTAAATATAAAATTGGCAGAATTAGCTAGAACATCCACCATGTTGGATCACAAGACATCAAGTGATCAAGTAAGGGGCTGCCCAAAGGAACCAAAAGGGCAGGACCAATAACAACAGTTCAAAAGGGTGGCAAATTTAAACCCTGCCACAAGTGCTGCCATCTAACCTAAAACAAACTAACTATAAATGTACTAAAAACATAAAGGACCAGGAATGGCTCCTACACTGCCTTTACGTTTTGACTGTACGGTAGTGATAGAAAAAATTAGGGATACCATCTTTTTGCTACACTCTGTACAGTCATCGAGACAATTGCTCATCTCCGAAATTGTAAGTATACATAAGGCCTCGGATATTTGGCAAAGACTTGCCAACATATGTATTCATCCCAACGAATATGTTTGCATTGTATTTCGATAGGTTTGTCATTATCTGTATATTTACCCGGCATTCAAATTTGAAAAACTGATCAGCGGATAAGAGTTTCAAGGAATAAACTCTTTTCAAATGTACTCGCTTTGATAATTCGATTTGTTATTTGGGAAGGTTCAATGAACACATGGGCTTTGACATAAATTGCAAGGAATATGTATTTAAGTTTGTTCTTTTCAAGTTTAGCCGTTGTTGTGTATCTAGTTTATGCCGTGGAAAATGGGAATTTAAGTGGTGTTGGAAAAAGTACATACTTCGACTCTCATTAAGTCAAATTTAATGGGACCCTATATACAGCTAGCGATTGGACTCGCGGCGTGGTCTAGTGGTTAGCGAGACGGACTCCTGATCAGAGGGTCCCGGGTCCTGCCCAAGAAAAAAAACACGCTCGCTTGTGGCCTTGAGCAAGTCACTTTGCCTCACTTGCTTCACCACACCCAGGTGTAAATGGGGTACCTGGCTGGTAGTGATAGTCTATGTGAATGTTAGTCCAAGAGCGCTGAAATCGGCTGCCGGGACTGTAATATTCCCCGGGGAGTGGAGATATGAAATTCGAATGAACAGGGGCCTTATTCACAAAGCCTACTTAGGAGTGCGTAATGTTACGGATGCTCCTGACCAAGCGTATAAGTCTTGCGTAGCAGATACGCAGTTTGTCAAATGTTTTTCAGCAGGCATGGCAGCGGCATTTAATAATAATAATAATAATGTTAGTTCTTATATTAGTCGGGCAGATATGTGAAATACATGTATATGTTCACTTCCGGCAGAAAGTGCACAAATTTGCATACAGGGGTATTTTTGTGCGTAGAATCCAAAAATTGCCGGATCCAAGAGGTCTGAGCAATGGGTCGGCCGCCATCTTGAGTTTTCAAAATGGCCGCCACGGTGAGGTGGGAAGTCACTTAGCTATCTTCCAAAGCACTCACGTCAATGAAATTTGGTATAGAGGGGTATTTTGGTGTGCTGAGTTCCAAAATTGCCGGATCCAAGAGATTTGACAAATGGGTCGGCCGCCATTTTGAATTTTCAAAATGGCCACCACGCTGAGAGGTAAGTCACTAAGATAGCCTCCAAAGCACTCATGTCAATGAAATTTGGTATATGGTGATATTTTGCTGTGCTGAGTTCAAAAATTGCCAGATCCAAAAGGTCTGACCGATGGGTCGGCCGCCATTTTGAATTTTCAAAATGGCCGCCATAGGTGAGAGTTTGGCTAGCTTTGGAAGCTAGCTTCCAAAGCACTCACGTCAATGAAATTTGGTATAGAGGGGTATTTTGGTGTGCTGAGTTCAAAAATTGCCAGATCCAAGAGGTTTGACTAATGAGTCGGTCGCCATTTTGAATTTTCAAAATGGCCGCCATGATAAGAGGTTGGAAGTCACTAAAATAGCCTCCAAAGCACTCAGGTCAATGAAATTTGGTATAGAGGGGTATTTTGGTGTGCTGAGTTCAAAAATTGTCGGATCCAAGAGGTTTGACCGATGGGTCGGCCGCCATTTTGAATTTTCAAAACGGCCGCCATGATAAGAGGTTGGAAGTCACTAGAATAGCCTCCAAAGCACTCAGGTCAATGAAACTTGGTATAGAGGGGTATTTTGCTGTGCTTAATTAGAAAATTGCTGGATCCAAGAGGTTTGACCAATGGGTTGCCGCCATTTTAAATTTTCAAAATGGCCACCACGATACGAGGTAAAGACCAGATGACTGATGTCAGTATTCGTTCTCCATCACCATGGAGGAATTATTCCTCTAAGACCACAGAAATACTATTGTTTCAATGAGTTTGAATCTCCCGGCGTGTGTGGTAACTGTCCTATATAACCCAAGAACGTAATGAAAGGGAACAAAGGTAAACACATCAAAATCATACTCCAGGCAGTGCTGATCGGGGGCCATATTTATGAAGCCTTCGCAACTTTGCGTTCACGCAAATCTATTGTAAAGCCTGTCGCACACTGGCGCTATCTGCTGAGCAAAGTCATTCGAGACCGTTTGCCCACCAGATAGCTCACCAAAAAATACGCGCACACGCGAGCTTTCTGCCTCGCGAGGCAAAAAACTCACCGAAATTACGCACACACGCGAGCTATCTGCTGAGCAAAAAGTCTCGAATGACTTTTTGCTCAGCAGATAGCTCCAGTTTGCGGCAGGCTTAAGGCAGTCAGTGAACAATAGGGCAAGTGCAGCCAAACAATAGATTTGTGTGAATGCAAAGTTGCTAAGGCTTCATAAATATGTCCCCTGCTCAGTAAGAGGTTCAGATGATCAAATCTGAAAAACCACGTGTCGGTCTGATCCAGTGCGTCTGCAGGCTGTCGGGGCATGTCCTTGTGCCAATACAGAAACCCCCACAACGTTAGGGCCAGGAACTTTAGGGGAATGTTTTCGGGATGGATTGGAGACTTTGATAGAGAAAATTTCTGTTTTCTGTTTTACTTTGAAGTTTTCGAAGCCTTCCGAGAAGACAGTTCATTATCCAAATGCATCCCGCCGGCGGGACAGCGCACAGGGTCGGGCCGGGGTGCAATTGGCGATAAGGTGCAGGGGCAGTGGTTGAAATGAATAAAAACCAAATGATAGAAAATATTTTTAATTATTTAAAGAAATTTATTCCTGCTTTGTGGACTTGAAATCGTATTTTGGCAGGTTTTTTGCAACGTATTTTGGAAGCAATTTATCCCATATGTGACCAGGTGTGAAGGGAAAGAATGTCCTAGGAAAAATTGTCCGGGGAACAAAAGATCCTATTGTTACATTCTAATCTCAGACAATTGATTTCTATATGCATGGCGCTTATTCCGTCATTCAACAATAGAAGTGGACACTTTTTACAGGGGGACACTTTTTACTGCTACACCGGCACGACAAAATGAGTCGGAATCCGCACAGAAGAAGACCCAACGTGATGTCCAAGGTAACACCAACGGTTCGCTGATTTCAGGATTATTATTATTATTACTGTTTATTTCGTACATATTCAACGTGAAAGACAAGGAATACATACAGAAAGTGCATGGTGCAGCAAGAAAGGTGCAGAGAAGTTACATACAGAATACATACAGGATACAGACTGAAGTAACTAATTTGTGCAAATAAACTCAATAATATCACATATTTCGTCCCGATGTAAAAGATCATGACCACCATCCCTAATTCTAATCAGCTCCCTAATTGGATATCCATTACGTTTACTGTCTTCATCTACGGTCTGATGAAATGTAATGTCAGAGAATGAACTTCGAACAAGATACTCCCTACTTACACCATACTTATTACAGATGAAATTCAAACTATTGCATATTGCAG
>NMRB01003270.1:29428-70021 GCA_002633025.1 Notospermus geniculatus | reverse complement strand
TTTCAAATTAATCCGGGCGCAAACGGGTTAACGTTAGGCAGTAGCCTGATATGCACGCATTCGCAAAGGCTACTAGCCTTCTGGGCCCAGTAAGCCTAGCAGCCTGTGCAAATGCGTGCATACACACATCACACGCCATCCGACGGTGGCACTGCAATGGTAACTGGACGGTACTAAAATCTGTTCGTCTGCTCGGGGTGTCTGCTCCGATTTCACAATGTAAAACATTAAGGAAGATCGTTATGACTGGCATTGACTGGCATCTAAAGCAGTCCCCTGGCTTACGTCCGTACGGGGGATTGTGCAACGAAGATCGGCTATGATCACGGCCCACTCCACAGGTTTTCTCGGAGACGGCCACTTAATTCAAATCACATGCGTTGGTTTCAAAGAAATTCACCACCAACTTTCTGAGAAATGGGCATCTGCTTGGAATAAGTGTCGCGGACGCGAGCCGATTGGCGAGTGACACCAGAGCCTTCACTGCAACACAGCGAGACATCAAATTAGTCAAGTTGGCATGGTTTTTTGTTGGGATGGCTTCAAATAATTCGGAATGTACCTGAGATTTGACTTTTGGCCACTTATTAATGTCGCTGTCATCAATTAAAGAGACACCATCAGTTTTATTACGTACTATTTTACATGCGCAGTAAACTACCACCTTTCATCATGGCCCGCCCGCTCCGCGTACATGGTACCGCTGAATCGGTTAATGTCGTCCTGGGCACACCTCATTATTACCCTGGGTATTCTGGGTAATCCTTTTTCTTACCCAGGACGATCCTGGGTATAAATAAGGTACCTTAACATTACCCAGTTTGAAATCCGCGCCATTTTCCACCTGCGCTCGAGGTACGGTACTATCTTATTCTAGCCCGCCACGAATTTATACACGTGCATTTTGACATGGTGATTGTCAGCAGCTGTCAGAATGGCAACTCGCGTTACAGACTTCGACTTGCAGGCGTATTGGCAATCTATTCCATCCTATAGGGATGGAATTTTCATTTCAAAAGGAAGAGAGCTAAAGAAAAATCTGGTGGATGTCGGTAATGGTAGATACAAGTTGAAAGCAGGTGTCAAAGTTGATGCGAAACTTAAGTGGCTTGCACGCGACACCATGATATGCACTGGGAGGGGCAATTGCCAGCGAGAATGTGAACGCACGTACCACAACCTCGGGCGCAGGTGGAAAATGGGGCGGATTTTAAAACTGGGTAATGTTAAGGTACCTTATTTGTACCCAGGGTACAAATCCTGGGTAACAAAAAGGATTACCCAGGATTACCCTGGGTAATAATGAGGTGTACCCAGGACGACATTAACCGATTTAGCTATGGTACCTATGGTGGGCATGGCGAGTACGTGGGCACTTTGTCACAGATTCGTAGCTTGGCCTACAGCATGAGCAGAGTATTAAACGTGTGTACGGAGGCTCCCCGTTCACTTGATTCAGTACGGGGTGACGGAAATCGCTCAAAGCAAAAATAATGTGAGTTGACTGTCACGGTCGGAGTCACCGGACATAACTCAGTTCTATTTCTTAGTCTTATTTCACTTGTTTCCTGAGAAAATGCCAAAAATAGTTACGTTCTTCCAATCTATGTTTTATTTTCCGAATTACAATGATTTTGTTGTTGTTTGGTTTCCTTTTATTTGACCCCTTTTGGTTTCTTTGATATGGTCTGTTGGTTCCTCTTGATTTCTTGGTTTCCTTGGTTGGATAGTTTCATTCAGGGTGGTGTATTTAAGAAGGTTGAGTTTGGGTGGGAAGAGTTTAGTTGAAAGTTGTAGAGTGTGTGAGTCATGTGAGCAAGAAGTGGAGAGCTGTGGGGTAAGTAGATGTACAAATAATTTTTGACACAACCTTTGGTAAAGCTGTATGTACAAGTTAGTGGTAAGTTCGGTAGTGTTGTCGGTGAATTGATCAAATTACAAGTGTGACAGGTTATTTATTGGTGTTATAGTACATGTAAGTAAGTGAAAACCAGGTGTAGTGTAGAAGTCTTCTGGAAGTTGTGACTTGTGGTATCACATAGAAATGGTATTAGGCAGCAGTGGGTTGTGAGAAATTATATTGTGCTTGTTGGTCGCAGAAAGTTTAACTTATTTCTATTTTGTATTCCAGTTTCCCCGTTGGTTTTAAACAAGATTTTAAGAATATACGTATGCCATATCTACAATCACCCCGTCTCCGCCTTGGTGTTGTTCGGACCTGCTGACATCGTCCGAGGAGTTTTCTTCATGTTCTTAGATACATGTACATGTATGTCAACAGCATTCGACTCCGTTCCTCACTATTTGCTTTTAACCAAACTTTCTGCTGATGGTATCAGAGGAAACGTGCTCACTCTCTTATCAAACGACCTTTCTGGTAGAGGTATTATCGACAAGGTCAACGGTAGTCTTACGAAACCTTCAGATTTCAAGTCCATAAATTGTGGCGTTCCTCAAGGATCGATCCTGGGTCCACTACTTTTCTGACTTTACATTAAGGGCAAGCCGTCCTTTGACATTTTCATATTGCTTGAATTGAGGCCCCTCTGAGAAAAGCAATAAAGACTGTTGACTGTTTTTGTGGTCCAATGTGATCACTCTGCTTTATAGAAACAGAAAATGAGCAAAGTCCCAAGAATTATAGCTTAATTACATTACATAATCAATACCGGGTGACAATGAAATTCATCAAACATGAAAAACAGGTACAATTTTCTCAGAGAAGAAGCATGTAAATAACACAGTCAGGGAGTGGCAGCAATGTCACAAACCCATAGAACCTGGGGTGGCAAGGATGTCTTGACCAGCACTTCATAGACACCACACACGCTCAGTACATTAGAAGAGAGCCAGGAAGTAAAATCCAGATCCAATATGGCCGCCCTGTTTTTGACTAATTGGCACCATTAATCTATATCTGTCGAAAATATTGCTACCAAAAGGGATGGACTGGGTAAAAAAACCTCGAACTTTATGATAAGCAAGGTGTACCTTCAAAATGTATCATTTCTTTGGAAAGTGTTCCGACAACTAGTCTTTTGTTTCAGCTTATTAGCTAATTAGTGCATTCTAAGACCCGTCTCATTCAATTCCTTTCGACTGATAGACCCGCAGGTGCCTTCATTTTCGTCATACAACTTGTACTTTTATGGTATTTCGACATGTTTTATTTCCAATGCTCCAAAATTCACAACGTCGGCTTGCCCTTAATGATCTATATGAATCGGTCATCAAGTGTAAGCTAACTATATGCTGACGACTGCTCTTTGTTTTTTCCGGTCCCCGACACCATGAACCCTAACGATTCAACTAGACTCATCCAAAGTGATCTTAATAACATCTTAAACTGGTCTTCTCTCTGGAAACTCAATTTCAAGGCGGCTAAGAGCAAAGAGGTTATTTTTCACTCGGCCCGACTGAGACCGAGGTTCTTTAGCTGCCTTCTACTTGACAATGACGTTATCCCCAGAGCTACTTTGTATTTCCGGTGAATTGATCAAATTACAAGTGTGACAGGTTATTTATTGGTGTTATAGTACATGTAAGTGAGTGAGAACCATGTGTAGTGTAGAAGTCTTCTGCAAGTTGTGACTTGTGGTATCACATAGAAATAGTATTAGGCAGCAGTGGGTTGTGAGAAGTTATATTGTGCTTGTTGGTCGCAGGAAGTTAACTTATTTCTATTTTGTATTCCAGTTTTCTCCTTGGTTTTAAACAAGATTTTAAGAATATACGTATACCATATCTACAATCACCCCGTCTCCGCCTTGGTGTTGTTCGGACCTGCTGACAATTGGCGACCCCGGCAGGACGAACGACGGAAGATAGCAAGATTGCGACGTCTGTAAGTTTATCGTGGGGTGTCCAAAGGAGCCCCTTTCTACATGAGGTGATCACGTAGCAGTAACGGTACGTAGGGTAATTCGGCTCTCGTGTGGTGGTCAACCTGACGTGGAGTGCACTCGTTGACGTGCTCGGAGCAATTGCTGAGTTCAGTCGGAACGTGTTCGCATACGTAGATGCGGCTTGCTGCAGCTCGTGTTGTTACGTAACTAGTTGAAACGAGATTCGCTGGATCACGCGTGGAGTTTGGATGTGGAGTTTCGGACAGAGGAGACAATCAGTGGACAACAGGAATCTTCTGGCGGACGTTGAGGATTGACCTTCTGGATCGTGGCAGTGTGGTAGAAAAAAAAATTTTGTGCAATAAATTATTGTGTTTGTATATATATATATTTGTATTTGCCATGTTTGAAATATTTCAAGGTAATTGTGTGTGTGTAAATGGTGAAATGTCTCTGTGTTTTTGTGGTATTTAGAGTTGGATCTCTCGGTGACCACATGCGTTTGATTAGAAAGGTTTGATTTAGGTATTCACAACAGTGTCACGGTTTTAATATGGTCTTGAAGTTTGATTGGTTTTAAACCCACAGCTTTCAGAACAAGAGTTTTTAAGACACTGGTTTGAGATACTGGTTTAAAGTGACGTACGTTCCAACCTACGACGGGTTTGCCTTCGACAACTGTTTTGAGTCGGAGGACGTTTAGTGCCAGTAGGGAGTCGTGGAAACAAATAGATCTGGTGGTGTTTGAACGAATGAGGGGGCGTGTGCAGAACTGAACGGTCGTGGGGTGATCTCTGATACCTTGGGATAGCATGTCAGTTTGATAGTGGTTTTGATTGGATTTTCATTTTGCGGCAGATTTAGATCGGCTTAGGTGTGGAGAGTGGTCCTTAGCAAGGTCAGCAAACCATTTTCTTGCAGTTCTTTTGGTCACACCATTCCAGAGCATTAGATTTCCTTCTCATTGGGCAGTTACATGAACGAGCTTTCTAAGTTAGCTGGTAGAATTAAACATCTTGAAAAATGGCGGACCTGAAAGAGTTAACTGAACTTGGCACTAAACTAGGTCACACTGGGACGGACTTGCAGAAATTTGTCTTGCAACAACAAGCCCTTTTGAGGGATCAGCGACAGAGAGACCGCGATTATGCCAGGGAACAAGCAGAGCTAGAACATCGTAGAAAGTTGTGGAACTCATTACAGCAGAAGCAGAAGCCAAAGCCATGGCAAAAGGGAAGGATGCCTCTGATGCCACTAGTGTTCCGAAACCCAAACCGCCAAGGCTCCCTCCATTTGATGAGACCAAGGACGATATGGCCTCTTACCTGGAACGGTTCACTCGCTATGCTACAGCACATAAGTGGGACAAGACTCAGTGGGGCATGCATCTCAGTGCTCTATTGAAGGGAAAGGCTCTTGATGTTTACGCGAGGTTACCCACAGCCGACTCACTTGATTTTGATAAGCTCAAGCAGGCGCTCCTGGAGAGGTTTGAGTTGACAGAAGAGGGCTTCCGCAAGAAATTCCATACAGCGAGACCGAAGATAGGAGAAACATTTGGACAGTTTGGGGTTAGGCTCCAAAATTACTTGTTCCGCTGGATAGAATTGGCAGGAGCTAACAAAACGTTTGATGGGCTTGTGGATTTACTGTCTCGTAATCAGATACTCTTTACTTGCAACACGGAACTTAGGCTTTTCTTGAGGGAGCGTGCTCCTAAATCTGTAACTGAACTAGTCACGTTAGCGGATCAGTATCGTGAGGCACATGGGGGTCGGATATCGAGCATGGTCAAACCGACCAAGGCAAACCCAGCGAAGGAAAATACAAGCACTACACCAGCAACCCCGAAACCAGCTTCAAGTTCACAGAAGCCACAGGCTGGAGCCAAACCATTTGTGGAGGTTAAAGATCGTACTTGCCACTTGTGTGGGCGTCGAGGACACATCGCTAAAGACTGCAGGAAGAAGATGGGTGCTTGTGAGGAACAAGAGGGGGATGATGCCACCGAATCAAGCTTAGCCGAGGTGTCATGCTGTATCGCCGGTACATCATCGACAAACACATCCAGCGACGTTCAGGCAATGGGGCCACAGATGAAGCTAACAGATGCGTGCGAGCTCGGCCTACAGCTGGGGGTCTGAAGATGCCAGTCCACCAAGGAAAGATTGGCGCCAAAGATGTCTCCGTCCTCCGAGATACTGGATGTAGCGGCATTGTCGTGCGTAAGAATTTGGTGGATGAGGATGCTTTTCTGGATCGCGTTCAGCAGTGCACTCTCATTGATGGGACTCTGATAAGCGTTCCTCTTGCCAAGGTGAAGATATCAACACCTTTCTGATCTGGTGAGTTTGTGGTGATGGTCATGGAGAAGCCGTTGTATGATGTGGTGGTGGGAAATGTCGCGGGAGCTCGAGAACCTGCCGATCCGGACCCAAACTGGACTGCCGCTGCGGTGATGACGAGGGCACAACGGGAAAGGGAAAAGATGGCGTACAAACCCCTACAGGTACCAGACGGTGCAGATATTGGTGATTCTGCAGCTTTCCGCAAAGCCCAGGAGGAGGACCCAACATTGGCCAGCCTTAGAGAGAAAGCCAGGCAAGGCGTCACCACGACCAATAAACATGGAGGGGTGGTTGCGTATGCTCCTGGAGTGGACCAAGGGCGGCTCTTTACACAGTTGGTGGTACCAGTAAACTTCCGGGATAAGGTGTTGTCACACGCGCATGACTCAGTGATGGCTGGACATCTAGGCAGCAGGAAGACCAGCATCCGAGTTCTGGCTCAGTTCTTCTGGCCTGGTGTACAAGGGGATGTCTCAAGATTCTGTAAGTCATGTGATATCTGTCAGAGGACGATACCCAAGGGTCATGTTCAGAAGGTACCTCTTGGTACTATGCCATTGATTGAGAATCCATTTGAGAGGGTTGCTATTGACCTTGTTGGACCTCTGTACCCTCCCACAGACCGGGGCAACCGGTACATCCTCACTTTAGTTGATTACGCTACCCGCTACCGTGAGGCTGTAGCCCTCCCAAAGATTGAAACGGAGCGTGTAGCGGAGGCATTAGTTGACATGTACAGTAGGGTTGGAGTGCCAAACCAAGTTTTATCTGATTTAGGCTCGCAGTTTACATCCGACTTGATTTAAGTTCATTACAGAGCATCTCTTATCATTAGTGGCTGGGTGCACGGTACAAGTACCATTAAGGTTCTAGAATGCCTCAACTGGCTAAGTCTTGCGGCCCGTAGGGAGTCTAAACTCCTGTTACTCATGTATGATAATTTGAATGACGACTTACCGCCCTTTCTCTCTCGGCTTTACGATCAGTATCGTAACCCTGTATTCGATAATCGTCTGCGTAATAATCGCGAATTTATAATCCCCGTCCGAACTTCGCATTCTCTCCGTCGTTCAGCAATACCCTCCTCTATCCGCCTCTGGGACTTATTACCCCGTGAAATAATGGGCTCTGTGGGGTTACCACAGTGGTATCACGAAGAAATAATACTCATTAAATCGACTCTTGTCGTTTATTGCTTGCTTCCGTTCATTACACGTTTGTTTAAGCTGATTTTGACCGAACAAGAGCTGCGAGACATGTGCGTATTTTTCAATCGTGTGTCGTCGTCTTCACCAAATCCCTACTGACCGGGCGGACGGGGCCGAAGACAGAACCCGGTTGTGACGTTTATGGTAAAGACTGTGACCCCGGGACCGTGACATCCCAGGGGACATCCGTACGACAGGTATGTCGTGACTCCAAGACAAGATACTTATAGTCCAACTCGAAAAGTCCAAAGTAAGCGCGTACACATTAAAGTCCAAGTAATACAAATCACACAATACTGAGAAACAACTACGAAGACCATCAACATCGATCACTAACTCGGTTCAGAAATCGCTCCTCACATTTAACTCTATGAAACACTAATGAGTAAGAGCTTTCAAACTTATCTGAGAAACAGTTGATATTGAGATTTAAATTACAGACTCGGGTAGACTGCCCGAAGTCTGGCGCGCACAAGACGAGGTCATTCTCCCTCAACACAGTCTTGCCGCATGATTTATAGAACACGATTCATCAAAATAACATCAACACTGTTGGTCACATACTGATACGACATACACAAACTAGTCTGAATTTCCCTGAACGTCGTCATGGTCGTTCCTCTCACTAGCTTTCATCAACAGAATCAGTCTTGAAATGGGACGTTTTAACACAAGTCCTCCCGTGAAGCGTACATCCACGATACGAACGAGATTGTCATCTCCTGCATAGGTATGCACGATCTCAGCCATTTTCCATGTTCCCCGTTTCGACTTTTCATCAACAACCAACACAGTGTCGTTTTCCTGAAGATTCTCCCGTTCCTTTGACCATTTCAATCTGGGCGACAATTTCTGAATACACGTCATCCACCGTTTCCAGAAGTTATCGACCATGTCGTTGCACAACTGACGACGTTTGTGCAAGTTCCCGGCATACGGTGCGCAAGGAATCTGTGGCGACAGCAGATCGCCCCTACCAATGAGGAAATGATTTGGCGTAATCGGCGGGTCATCAAGCGGGGATGACGAGACAGAGGTGACAGGACGGCAGTTGATCAATGCAGATATTTGGGCGAACACCGTTTCCCATTCAACAAATGTCAGTTTGTCAGCGTTAACGATCACTTTCATTGCTCGCTTCACCTCCTGCACCATCCTCTCAACCGCTCCCTGGTGGTGTGGACCGTCTGGTGGACCGAACTTCCACTTCATGTTGAATTTCAGACTCGCGGCACGTACTCTGTCGGTATCCAACTGGAGATTCAACTGACGAATTTCCTTATCCGCGCCACGGAAACAGGTGGCGTTGTCACTCAGCATCTCAGCTGGTGCTCCTCGAATGCTCACAAATCGTTCTAGTGCCATTAAAAATGCATCTGTCGACAAGTCCTGAACACACGTGAGGTGTACGGCACGGACCACCGCACAGGTAAATACCGCACAGTATCCCTTCGTAGTAGTATTACGGTTCAACTTCACATTCACGGGTCCGAGATAATCCACTAGTGTCGTATGGAATGCTGGCGTGAAGAGTCGCAAGCGACAAGACGGTAAGTTGGCCATGAACTGTTCAACCGGTTTGCCACGGTTTCGAATACAAATCTTACAGTCACGGATGACTGCCTTAGCCAGTTTCACATCACTGATGATCCAATATGCTCGTCGGATCTCGGCTACAGTCCTGATCTGTCCTCCATGCAACGCATGACGATGTCTTTCTCTGGTAATCAAGAGAGAGATGTGACTCCTTTTCGGCAGAAGATAAGGATGTCTCATGTCGTATGAGACCGGTGCTTTATCTATTCTACCACCGACACGGTACACCTGTTGTTCCTTATCCAGAAACTGATTGAGTTTCGCAGTACTCCTGTCGTTGAAGTTGAGATCTTGCTGGGCATAGTGACAATTCAGCTTCCTTTATTCGTTCCATTGATGGCCATTCTGCAACTTTTTCCAACAACTGTTTCAACCACTGGGCTCTCGGTAGGTCTTTCAACGAAAGAATGCGGGCCGTGACCATCACCAACCGTGTCCAACTCGAGAAGTTGGTGGGATCAACAATCGGTTCCACAACAGTAACATTCAAGGTGAGTACCTTTGCATTGCGTACATGAAATGTTTTCAACTCCACGTCGTCTTGATCAATTCGAATGTTCCCAGGCATTTCCGGCCAGCTGCTCGGAGGCAAACGTAAGTATGATGGTCCGTCAATCACCCGTTGCATATCTTCAGCGTTCACCCCTCGTGAAACAAGATCGATTATGTTCTGATCGGTAGGCACGAAAGCAATGTCATTGAAGGGGTTAAACTCTCCAGTAATTTCTCCAACTCTACAAGCGACATACGAGCGGAATGCCTTTGATTGTCCGCGCAGCCAAGCAATGACAGTGACACTGTCTGTCCATAATTTCATGTACTGTATGTCCAAGCGAAGCGCATCACGAACTGTTACCATCAGTCGACACAGCAGCAAGATTGCCTGAAGTTCCTTACGCGGTATGCTACACTGCCTCAGAGGAGTGAGTCTCGCACGAGAACACACAAACGAGAGTTCAGCTTCAGACTCCTCAGATTCTTCAAATCTCAACCAAACACCCATACCCATTGCCTCTTCAGATGCATCGCTGGCTCCATGGAGAGATATTTTAGGCAATGGACGGTTGCGGTATTTCTCCGGAATGAGACACCTCTCGATTTCAATTTCAGAAACGTCTTTCAAGTCTCGCTCAATGACTTTCAGTTCCGTAAACAGATCACTCTGTGGACTAATCGGAGTGTCCCAATCAAGATCGAACTGCCACAATTTCTGCAGTAACATTTTCGGTCTGACAATGATTCCTGACAACATCCCAAAGACGTCATAGTACGATGCAGTCTTGGCCAGAATGCTACGTTTCGTCGGCAAGATTTCCTTCTTTTCGACTTTCTTTACGCTTAGAGTGTCCTTTTCAATATCCCACACAGTTCCGAGGACCGTTGTCTTACCATCAGGCGGAATGAAA
Source organism: Notospermus geniculatus (assembly GCA_002633025.1). Lineage (NCBI taxonomy): Eukaryota > Metazoa > Nemertea > Pilidiophora > Heteronemertea > Lineidae > Notospermus > Notospermus geniculatus. The sequence goes on along the minus strand of NMRB01003270.1, from coordinate 59,618 downwards.
TCCTGATCACAGATCTCACGTTTGTTTGACAGCCATTTACGAACAATGAGGTTTCCCTTCCCAAGGGATCCAGTCAAACTAGATTTCAGCTCCTGAACATCGCTGGTATTCCTTTGTGAATCATTCAGATCGTCAACGTAAAATTGATCACGTACCACTCGTTGGATTTCTGGACTATCCGATGCATGTTGCTCAGCTACGTGACGTAATGCGATCGTTGCGGCGGCGGGTGAGGCCTTGTCACCGAATGTGACCGTAGTAAGTTCGAATACTTCGATGGGATCCTCCGGGTTACGACGGTAAACGTATCTGTGATAACGAGCGTCATCTTTCGTTAGTTTCACAGCTTGGAACATCTTCGATATGTCGGCTACGACTCCAACCTCGTACTCCCGGAAACGTAATCCAATGTCGAATACACTAGGGCTTGCGATGTCTCCTTTCGCGAGATAGTCGTTTAGTGAGTGTCCTTGGTAACGTGCTTTGCTGTCATAGACAACACGGACTGGTGTGGTCACCGAATCCTTGACCACAGCAAAATGCGGAAGGAACCACATTCCTTTCTTGTCTTTCAGATCTTGATCCATCTCCGCGCGTGGCACACTACGAGCAACACCACGTTTCAGTTGATCGTCCATTTGTTTAGCATAGATATCCCACTCACGAGGTTTCTTCTTGAACTGCTTTTCAAGGTTCATGAAGCGTTTTACAGCGTAGTCGTCATTGTTCGGGAGGTCAGTTGGCGGCTTCCTCCATGGTAAACTTATTTGATAAGCGCCATCTTCCGTCTGAGTCAGGCTATGTTTCATACTATCGGTAGCTTTCTGATTTTCGCGTTCAACAGCACACTTGCAGTGTTTAGGTGTCAGTCCAAGTTTATCTATACCGAGAAATTCCTCGAGCTCACTCGCATGGCCTGCTGGCGTAACCAAAGTGAAGTTCACAGCTGTGCCAGTTTCTGGCTGATCTGATCCAGTGCCTCCTTGAATGAACCAGCCCAGGGGACATCGTCCTGCTACTGGGTCGCGATCACTCATGCCAACAATTTTCTCGTCTGCTGTCAGCAAATCACCGTTATCAACTCCCAACAAGACATCGATAACTGGGCTTTGTGCTTCAACTATTTCCACTTCATTCAGGTGTGGATAGTTCCGCAAATGTTCCTTGCAAATCACTGGAACATCACCGCAGGGTTTTTTCATCTCCATGAGTCGAATTTTCCTGTAGACACTACCATCGAGGCTTTCTATTTCACACTCAAGTACCCGTAACTGGCGATGCATAACCTCACCTCCTGCAGTGGTAATCTGATAGTTCTGAATTGAGTCATTGTCCATTGATGGTATTATGCCTTCTCTCACTATTGATGCCTGGCTTCCTGAATCTAACAAAACTCTAACTAATTGTTTCTTGGTCCCAAATCTCAGGCATGCCATCACTGTTGGTAGTACACATGAGATACTAGAGTCTGTGGTTTGAGATTCCTCCAAGGGGGTAAGTACTGTTGAATTCTGATTGGTCGGTTTGAATTCCGGCGCTGACGTATTCAGCGGTTTCTTCATTTCAAAGTGGCGATATCCTTCAGTGCCGTAAACGCGAGGACAAATAGATGAGAAGTGTGTGTCGATTCCACACGCGGGCACGGTACACGCCCTGTAGTTTTGACACTTCTCATGGTCGTATGGTGCTTTCCCGGCAATACAGTCGTCATGACCACATCTATGGCAGATTCCATGTTCATTCATGACATCAAACTTCTCATTCTGCGAAAGTGAACGAAATTTGTTGCATCCCTTTATAAAATGGTTCGAATTCTGTGGATGGAGAGGGCATCGTTTCTTGCGACTTTGACCTTGGTTGTTCGGCTTGTCACTATCAGGTGACACGGCAGCATGATTCATGACCTTCGATGGTGGTTTAAAGCTCGATGACTTTGATGGACGCGAATCAGTTTGACCCTTGGACGACCTTTGTTGAGATTCCGACGGTGGGGGTCTGGCCTTTCTCAAGATCACTAGGCGTTCATGAAGCCACTTCTGTAATCCAGCAATGGTATCTGCGGCTTTCTTCTCCTTTGTAGCTTCGAGAAATGAAACGTGGTCTTCCTCAGGAAGTTTCCGGCGAATCTGCGTAAGCATGACCCGACTATTCAAGTCAGAAGTCATCCCGAGGGATTCAAAGTGAGACGAAAAGTTCTGTAGCGATTCAACGAATCTGGCCATCTGACCAACATTCACATGTCCTTTGTTGTGGTAAGGTTCAATTTTTTCCAAGTCAGAGATCAGCACATCAACGAGACGGTCTTGGTCACCATAATCTCTGTCGAGAATTACCCAAGCATCTGCAACCGTTAAACAGTTTTTTATTTTGTTTTTCTCACGCAAGTGTTCCATTGATTCACACAGTTGGTAGAATTGCTCCTCAGGATCCAAGGCTTTAGTAAAATGTTTGAATTGTTCTCGAAACTGACGATAGTCCCTGATATTCCCGCTGAATACTGGAAACTTCAGTTTGGCCATACGGGACGTGGGATTCGCCTTTGTAGGCGCGGGTGCTGGTGACGTAGATTTCTCCTTATAGTGCGTCACCATAAATTATCGCTGGATCCGTCATCTCCAGGAAATGTGCATTGTACTTGAAGAATTTTCGTTTTTTGTCCTATTGATTGTGCAGAGGGAGCGCATCTTGTGCAAGACCCCATAACAGTTGGTGTTCAGTATCACAGGCGATTTCGAGAAAAAAGCAAAAGAAGGGTCTTATAGTGCGTCACCATAAATTATCGCTGGATCCGTCATCTCCAGGAAATGTGCATTGTACTTGAAGAATTTTCGTTTTTTATCCTATTGATGCCAAAAGTTATGTGTCAAAACATTTCAGCAATTTATTTCACGAAGAAATGTAGGCCGTTTAGGCCATCGCAGGTGAGAAAGTGCAGTTTGAATGGGGAAACCCGGGATTATCGATCGTCGGCCGTCACGGCCAAATTGAGGTCAACATGGCGGATGTATCCTTGACGACGGAAAATATGTCAGAATTCGGCAATGTCGCGCGACAAACACAAGCCCCAAAAATATTTTCCTTTCGTGATAGGAAAGTGTTTTAGGTGGTTATATTGCTCACACATTTATTTTTATAAAATCATCTTCCAAATATCCGCTCATGGCGTCGGCTCATGGCGGCCCGAGTCAAAAGTGTAAACATTGAAATCGCGTTCGCATTTTTCGGCGGCTGCGTCTACGCATTCATCCTGATTACTTGAGTATTATTTTGTGGTATTTCGATGAAATATTTATTCAGGATTATAGAAATGTATGGAATATTGTCAGTCAAATGACAACAGAAGAGGAAATCACTTGAGTTCACAACAAGGCCCTCTGAAATTTCGGCCAAACATGTAAACTTCGGCGATAATTTTACGTCACGGACTATAGTTTAATGGAGAATGCATTACACAGTCAAACTTCGAACGAGTATTCTGCATCACCTGTCGCTTCGAAATCGATGTGATCTTCACAAAATGTACATTGCGACCTACTTATTTCAAATATGCCATTAACTCATTTCAACAAAATTTTCATGGAACCTCGTTCCCAGGTGCAGGGCCACCGGTGAGTTTGATACGCGGTGACTCTGCGAGCCATCGATCGATCGACCCATCGCGACGTCATACTGTGGATTTTGCGTCATGAAAAAGTCACGTCCCCACGTTGCTTAGCGACTCATACATGTAGGAAACTCAAAATGTAAACACGGAAGTGAATGCTGGTTTTGACATGTTTGATCGCTGACTGGGTGTCTCATCGTATTGCATAAAATTCCCCCAAACCCTGATAAATGCTGCAAACTTGCTTTGTCAGCGGGTGCAAAGTCACATGCTGCCAAGGGAAATCTGGCATAAAATTCCAGATGAATACGAATTTCCGTCAAAAGAGCGCGGTGGTTGCAACCCATCCAAGTTCCAACCCGAAGATGACGATCGTTAGACCTACATCCCTTACGAAAAATTCCCATGTGTTATTTCTTTTTTCACATGTGGGAATTATTTCACATATGTGAAAATAAGGGCCATGTGTGAAATTTGCCGTGTGAAAAATTCCCATATGGGATTTTTGTTGAAATCCCATATGTGAATCCTACATGTAAATCATATATTGGTCATAATCTTAGTTCACCGTTTTTCGCTATTTTCTTCATCACCTGACTTGTGTCAGATGTAGAAGGAAAAGGCCACCATCAGGTGCAGCCTTACATTATAAATATCTTTAATCTTAGCCAATAGCCCGAGAAGCTTTAACAGTTCTAGATGGTTGGGGAATATCAATGAATAGAAAAGTATATCTTCTTTGGTACAGACAAAACCAATGTTATAAAACTATCCCCCTGACAATTCTGAAACATGAACATTCACAACTTCAATTTTTTGTCTCATATTTCAAATGGTAGTTAAGTAATTTTTTATGCATTTGTTTTCATAAAAAAATGGCATTGTCCTCTTACATGGTTCCTCAAATTATCGCCATTCTTCTATTAGAAATGTATTGTCCAAAACAGCTGACTTCTTATTGTGTGCCGAAGAACTCTTCCAATCTCTATAGCCTATCCTGTCCAACACGGTTGCCCTCTATCTCTAACTTATGTACATGTAAATAATTTGCTATATTTTCGGGAGTTTCGCCACGATCTCAGTCTCATCGCCTGCACAATCTGCACCATCACTGCCTATATTTCTATGTTACTAGCTAAGAGGGCCGGTAATGCTCTGCTTTGGCCCTCCTTTGAATTCTATTGTACTTTTCTCTTTTCAAATAAACAGTATATATATATATATATCCGACTTGATGACTGAAGTAAGCAGGCTATTGTCTTTCACACAGTTAACAACAACTCCCTACCACCCTATGTGCAATGGGTTGGTGGAACGCTTCAATGGGACTTTGAAGCAAATGTTGAAACGAATGTGCAATGAACGACCCAAGGATTGGGATAAGTATCTGGGACCACTTTTATTCGCGTATCGTGAGGCTCCACAGGATAGTTTGGGGTTCTCACCGTTTGAGTTGTTGTACGGTAGAACTGTGCGGGGACCTCTGACCATTCTCAAGCAGCTTTGGTCAAAGGAGATTGAAGACCCCGATATTAAGAGTACATACGAATATGCTGTAGATCTGCGGAATCGTTTGGAAAGAACATTGGAGGTTGCACGTGACAACTTAAGATCGGCATCTGGAAAGTACAAGAAATACTACAACCAAAAAGCAAGGGAGATGCAAATGAAAGTAGGTGATCGAGTGTTAGTGCTCTTACCAACCGACAGGAACAAATTACTCATGCAGTGGAAAGGGCCATTTAAAGTGGTCAAGAGAGTTGGGACGATGGATTATGTCTTGGACATCACGGGAAAGAATAAAACGTATCATGCCAACATGCTGAAGCTCTACATTGAGAGGGAGCCAGCCAAGATGACCGGGGACCATGATGCATCGGGAAGTTGTCTCGCGATTGTTGAGGTTAATCAGACCTGCACAGCAGTTGTAGAACCCCCAGAGGATGAAGGTGAATGCACTGACGTGGAGGGATTAGTACCAGCACTTGAAGGAGACCCATCAGCACCCTGTGAGACATACCGTGATGTGCATATCTACGAAGGTCTGCCCCCTGAAGAAAGTCAGCGTATTAGAGATCTGCTCGCATCATTTTCTGATGTTTTGACTGATGCGCCTGGAAGGACTCACCTCATACAGCATGATGTTAAAACAACCTCCACAGCACCTGTTCGCAAGCGTCCGTACCCTGTCCCCTTCAACATGATGGGAGAAGTCAGAAAGGAAGTAGAGAAGATGTTGAGCATGGGAGTGATAGAATCCACTGATTCACCTTATTCCTCACCAATCGTAATTGTGAAGAAGAAAGACGGGACCAACCGGTTCTGTATTGACTACAGGGCACTGAATCGCATTACGATATTTGACCCAGAACCAATGGGGGATGTAGATGGGATCTTCTCGAGACTCTCTCAGTGCCTAGTGTGGCTATTCAAATCTTGGGATACGCTGGGGAAGAAGTTCCGGCACGTCACACTCGAGCAGACGATGCATCAGAAAATCGTCGCTTACTCCTTCAGTTTAAAATGTTATGAGCTTTAATAACCTCATATAACAATGTCGAGTTATGCCCCTTCCATTATGATTGCCTTTATCGCGAAATTATTGTGTATTCGAGTCTATTTCACACAAAATACACGCATAACCCCATGTTCACATGCATTTTGCAAGGGTTCGCCGTGGATCAGGGACGGATTCCTTCAGCATGGCATCAACTGGGTAAATTCTGATTATTTTTCAATCATTTCCATGCGTCGAAGTATGTCCAGTGTGGAGAAATATCAAGAAATGTACCCAGCTGGAGTACGCTGGGGCAGACCACCGAATTTTCATGGTGTACGCTGGGGCAGACGGTATTAGTATTGAATACAATACACCTGTGCATATCAGCGCCTCGCACGGTGCATAGTCAGCGTGGCCGAGTGGCATAGCAACCTGCCCACAGAGCAAAAGGTCACGGGTTCGATACGCGGGGCGTATAAATTTTCTTTGCCTTGACTCAGTGTTTTTTTTTTGTTTGTTCTTCTTTTACCTTTCTGTTTTTTTCATCGCGATCGCTAGGTATTGCGTGGTCGCCGTCGATTTTTCGTAGGGGTGGGCAGCCATCTCTGCGTTCACATATTCAGCCAAGCTTTTTCCCCGGCGTGAGATTCGTGCGCAGTGAGTTACCAGTTACAGTCATCACTTCCTCCACATTCCTCCCTTCTCCCCAACCATGCTTATTCGACATAGCGAACCCCTGTCGCCACCAGGCTTGTTCCAATTTTCACTGTTTCTGTTTGTGCGACCCTTGAATATGATCACTACAATGCCAGTGCTTCGAATATGCCTTGAATGACCAAACATTTCACCGTTTGAGTGAATTGATTGCCTCTGCTTGCATGCGGCTTCCGTTTTGCTAGTGCATACTGAAGAGGAAAAAAGCCAGGAAGTTTCGACACATTCAGATCTGACCATATATCCTGCAGAGACCCCACCCCCACCCCGTCTCTTCACAGTCCAGACCGGATTGTATTCACCGCCGCTACCAGAAACGGGCAGAAATATGATTGACAGCTGTATTGGTGAAGTCTTCACTTGGAGGTACCTAACATCAATTTCAATTGAAAACATGTAGGCCTACATCGTAACATGTCTCACATCTAGGGTGTACCAAACGTTGCTTGAAAATGGGTATAAATATATTTCCTGATGAAAGTTCATATTTTGACAGTCTTCCCCAGCGTACACCACTTTGGGTCGGCCTATCTGCCGCAGCGTACACCAGTGTGTCTGCCCCAGCGTATCCTAAATTCGACATATTTCCATTTTTCTCGGTACTGAATGCATGTTTTTCATAAATATGCCTGAATAAGTTATGACTTTTGATATTTTCATCTATTTGACGGTACAACCGCGAAGGAAATCCACAGAAATGGAACTGTGGCCAAAAAACCCACCTCGGCAGCTAAATTCCTCCCACCATGCATGAATGGCGACTCTCTTCAAACCAATGCATGTTAATTATGTACCTTATTGGAACGATTAACGTTATGGTTTATCAATATGAGGTCACTTTCTTTGCAAACAGGGCCTACATAACAAAATGCAACTTGTCGTCTGCTCCAGTGTGACGTACCGGAACTTCTTCCCCAGCGTATCCCAAGATTTGAATAGCCACACTGGTGCCGGTATATCTCAAAGTTCGATCTGTCGAAGGGTTACTGGCAGATCCCACTCACAGAGAGGGCGGAGAGCATGTCCGCATTTTCAGTGCCATCGGTTGGTCATTTCCAGTTCATTGTAATGCCGTTTGGGATGGTAAATGCACCAGCGACATTTAACAAACTGATGAGAATTGTTCTGAGAGGAGCTCAGCGTATGGACAACTTCGTGGATGATGTGATAGTTGGAACGGTACCATGGGAAATACATGTCCTGGATATCGTTGATCTACTGCAACGCCTGAGGGAAAGTAGGCCCACAGCTAGGCCTACAAAGATATACATTGGGTATCCGAGTCTTGATTGCTTGGGACACTTAGTCGGAAATTCACTTCTCAGACAGTTGCCTGATAAACTTGATGCCATTCTGAACTCACCTCCACCGCAGACTAAGAAGCAGGTCCGTTCGTTCTTAGGATTGTCGGGATTTTACCGGAAGTTTGTGCCACACTATGCTGGAATTGCTGCACCCCTCTCTGACCTGACACGGAAGGGCGAACCCAATACGGTGGTGTGGTCACAAGCCCACGAACAGGTTTTTCAGAAGCTGAAAAGTATCTTGTGTTCCAAACCTGTCCTGAAACTACCTAATATGAGTCAGCCGTTCATTCTCCAAACGGATGCCTCCGACCGGGGTCTGGGGGCTATTCTCCTCCAGGATGATGCTGGTATGTTGATGCCAGTTGCCTACGCGAGTCGCAAACTCCTGCCAAGGGAGGTTCATTACTCCACGATAGAACGCGAGTGCTTAGCCATCGTCTGGGGAATACTAAAATTCCAAAGGTACTTGTATGGCAGAGAGTTTATTTTGGATACTAACCATCAACCCCTTCAATGGCTCCAAGAGAAGAAGAGCGCGAACTCGCGACTCATGAGATGGGCATTGTTGTTGCAGCCGTACCGTTTCAGGGTGAGGTACATCAAGGGATGTGAGAATGCGGGCGCAGATTATCTGAGTCGGGCGTAAGTCATGGGTGAAATTGTGCTATCTGTGTCATTTGGCAAGTTCAGCTTTTCTTGTCAAAGTGTATTTTCCCACGGAAAGAATACACTCTTCGGAAGGGGGAGTAGTTGTCACGGTCGGAGTCACCGGACATAACTCAGTTCTATTTCTTAGTCTTATTTCACTTGTTTCCTGAGAAAATGCCAAAAATAGTTACGTTCATTCCAATCTGTTTTATTTTCCGAATTACAATGATTTTGTTGTCGTTTGCTTGAGTGGTTTCCTTTTACTTTGACCCCTTTTGGTTAGAAATGCCTTTCCGAAGGACATGTATATCCCAAATGGAGGGGCAGATACCATCTACGAAAGTGTTGTTGACACTGTCCAGGAAAAACAGCTAGATACTGATAAGCTAGGAGGTGTTGGGACAGATGGGGCGTCAGTTATGACGGGTAAGAGGAGTGGGGTTGCCACACGAAGGAAGGATCTGCAACCAAACTTGATCCCTGTCCACTGTATCAACCACCGTCTTGCGTTGGCAATTAAGGACAGCTTCAGCAGAATCTTATGGTTGACCTGGATGAAACGTTAGAAGGACTGACACTACTACCATAACAGCACAAGAAAAAAAGGATCTCTAGAGCAGGTTAGTTAGTGATTATTCTAAAATTGATTCTAAATTTTAAACAATTTACATGCATCATGCCAATAAATCTCTGAACCCTACATGAAGTATGGTATATGAAGTATTTTGTTGAATCGAATTGCAGCTTCAGAAGTTAATGCAAAATGAAGAACGAACTGGTTCTGTCTCCATTAAGCACGCAGCTCATACAAGGTGGCTCTCCCATGATGCAGCCATAGAAAGTGTGAGGCGCGGTTATGACACAATACTGCTTGACCTTGAGAATGAAGTAGTTAACCCAACCAGTGGAGAAGCAGGAGCAAAAGCCAAAGGACTGCAGAAGCGGCTGATGCAATACAACACGCTGGCCTGTATTCTTCTCCTCTCAGACGTTCTGCCAAAGTTGGCTAATCTCAGCCTACATTTCCAGAAGGAAAGGTATATGGTGTATTGTTCAGTGCTGTACTGGCCTCAATTTAGTGTTTTGTACAAATGCCCTTCCCCTCCCCCCCCAAAAAAAAGAAATCAAACAATGTTGCTCATACACTGAACAACACTATCTAAATCAATTGTTTTGTGTCACACACGCACACACAGCATGACTACCTGTACACTAAAGTTTAATATCTGCGTATCTATTTTCCAGGTTGATCTCACTATGATTGACAGCATTCATACATCAACACTGAATGCTATCGAAAAGATGAAAGACTCACCTGGGCGCCACCTTGCAAAGCTTGAAGCAATGGCAGACAAATTCAATATTGTGAAAGCACCGAATGGGCGTCATGGTAAAGATTTTGAAAACCTCAAAGTCCAGTACATTGATGGCACCATAAATTCAATAAAGCAGAGGCTAAGCAACACAGATGTTGTAAAGGCACTAGGCGTCATCAACTTTAAGTACACCTCAAGTGCCATTTCAAGCCTTTATGGTAACGACGATATTGAAGTCCTGTCTGATCATTTTGGGCTTGATACTGACACTGTGCTTGACGAATGGGACAGGTTCAAGACAATATACTTCAACAGTGGGCCTAATGAAGATGTTTCACTGATAGGTTTGGCACAGACCTTGCGCAGTAAACCAGAAATTGCAAGTTCTGTGCCATCGATCTTTCGATTTGCTGCTGTAGCTGCAACACTTCCCATAAGAACAGCTGAGGTAGAGCGGGTATTCTCCCATGTCAAATTGATTAAGACATCTCAGCGCAATCACCTTGGAGACGAAAATCTCAACAGGATTCTCATGGTAAAGTTGAACAGGCGTTTGATATCTGACAAATTACTTGTGAAATGTGCCTGTGTGTTTCTGAAGGCAAGGGAAAGGAGAATGACACCTTGGAGAATAACACCCTTCATGTCAAGAATAGCCAGTAACTTGTTATTGTTAGCCTCCAGCAGGCTTTACTCTGTAACTCTTTCATTTTTGTAAGGCAATTGGAGTGAAGTTGTCCACCAGATGTGGAATTAAACACACGTTTTTTTTGTCAATCTGATTCACATGGGCACAGTGTTAATATAAGCCAAAAATGATTGGACTACCACAGCACAGGTGCACATAAGTTTCTTAACTTCAATGAACCCAAGGGAACAGGAAATGATGGGGTCCATCTGGTTGCTGGATTGGCCTATTTCTTGCATACGTCATGGATGGTCATTGGAATGGATGCCCTCACGCTTTGATTCCAGACTTGGGACTGGCTACCCATCTTCACACAGAAAAAAAGATGGACTCAAATCGATCTGAAATGAAACTGTGTTGAAATGGGAAGCTGTCTAAATATTTTTGCTCATTTTGTCAACACATTATTGTTTCAATTCAAATAAAAAATGACCAGCTATCCGGCAGATACTGGAGAATATCAAGCTCACTCAAGCCAATACCAACTCTGCTGTATATCTGCTGAGAACACTGACTGGTCATTAAATTGAATCATTCATATATTGACTCAATGAGCATTAAAATACTTTGCATCTTTTAACAAGTCTCAACACGGTTGATTGATTTGATTTGATTTTTTTCTGTGTTTGGTTGTTTTTGTAACATGCACCCAGCCACAAGAACATGTTGTAATAGAATTTTTTATGTTCTGTTCTTTTCTCAATAAAGCATTGCTTGCAATTCAGTCTTTTGTATTTTTGGAGTATGCCACCACCAGAATTAGAACTATTGTTGATGACCACAGGTTAGTTTAATGGTGAAAATCCTAAGCCTGTGAGTGATACAGTGCAGGGTAAAAGAGAGACACAGTGACTGAAAGTACTAGTAAATAAACACACCACTACAGGAAGAGAAAAATGACACTACTCCATTAAAAGCGGTGAGGTGCATGCAACTACCAGTAACCTATGAAGGGAGGGTAGGTGGGTTACATCCATCACCAAACAAAAAGAAGGAAGATGAATGAATGATTATAAAATGAAGTTTTTACATCAATATCAACAGTAACGAAAGTTACATTAAATGAATCTCTTATGAAACTCTTATTTACAATCAGTAAGGGCTGTATGACACCCATTTCCCTTCCTTCTTTCATATGCCCTTTTTACTTTCTCAAAAATATGCGCTACGCGTACTGATCCCAAGTTAGTGCCCTTTTACCTCTCTGAAAAACATGCGCCGCGCGTAGTTAATGCCCTTTTTTACTGCTTCCTGCCCTTTTAAAAACTTAGCCCCATGCCCAAATGAAATCCTAGAATTATCCCTGTATGTTAGTTACTTCTACAGTTGCTGGATGGTCCCTAACTGTTCCCAAAGTAACAGTGGGTGGTGTTGTTTGTAGTCATTGAAGACTATCTGGCCATTAGTGAAAATGCTGAGCGTGTCGGTGTCCCCCCATAAGTCCGACACTTCACAAGTCCGATCGTCAGCGTTCTTTCCAATTGAGAAATCTTATAAATACTTGCCATCTACACTGTGTTATTGATGAACCTACCAGAGTTACTGCGACCACAGCTACCCTTCTCGATCCTATCCTTGTAAACGATTTAGAAATTGTTCAGAAATCACTAGTTATACCAGTGCCTAATACTCTAAGTGATCATTATGCCGTTAGTGTATTTCTGAGACACATTAAAGTTGTAAATGCTACCTTCAAAAGATGTATATGGAAATATGATGAGGGAGACTACGCAGGTTTTAATCAGGCTATTGCTGACTATCCTTGGTATGAACTCCAAGTTGTGGAAGATGTGGATGCAGCTTGTGATGAATTTTATAGAATTTTTAACTCCCTGTTGGATCAGTATGTACCACATCACACTGTAACTATCCGTCCGAAAGATAAACCCTGGTTTACTCCGGAATTAAGACGACTGATACGACAAAGAAATAGGATGAGAAGGGTAGCTTTGAAGTCTGGTAAGGAGTATGATATGACTAAGTATAAACAGTTAAGAAATAAGATCAACAATAAGAAGAAAGTTGTAAAGAAACAATTCTATGATAATTTATGTGATTCAATTGGTTCTCCTGGTACGAGTCCTAAGATATTTTGGGAGATAGCGAAGTCCCTTATGACTGAGTCTAAAAATGAACAACTGCCGCCACTACGTTTTCAGGATAAAATCGTTGATAGTGATCAGGAAAAGGCAGAACTTTTTAACCAACATTTCACAAGCATATCGAATTTGGACGAGTCCCAGGCAATATTACCAAATTTCCAGCTACTGACTGATAGTTCTATTAATACTATATATTTTCAACGTGAAGAAATTGAAAAGACTATTAAAAAACTACCTTTGAAAAAGGCATGCGGAGGTGATAAAATTAATCATAGGATTTTACGGGAATTGTGCCACACCATTTCATATCCTTTAGCTATACTTTTTAATATGCCTATGGTGTTAGAGTGTTTCCCAAGAATTTGGAAAGTAGCAAATGTTGTACCAATATATAAGGGTAAGGGAAAGAGAGATGATGTAACAAATTATCGGCCCATAAGTCTATTAAGTTGTGTGGGTAAGTTAATGGAGCATATCGTGTTTGATCGTGTATATCAATATCTGAATACAAATAACCTTATTTACAAATATCAATCAGGGTTCAGACCAGGCTATAGTACAGAGTATCAGTTACTTGAAATGTTTAACTCTATATGTCAGAATCTGGAACAAAGGAAATATACTTGTTTTGTATTTTTGGATGCAAGTAAAGCATTTGATAGGGTTTGGCACAGGGGCTTGGTATTTAAATTGAAGCAGAATGGTATTTCTGGTTGTTTATTGAGATGGTTTTCAGACTATCTGTCAAATAGAAAACAAAGAGTTGTTTTAAACAACATGTCTTCTTCCCTGATGATACTTAGTGCAGGCGTACCACAAGGTTCTGTTTTAGGGCCCTTGCTATTTTCTGTATATATTAATGATATATATATTGGTTTGACTAGTCTTGTACGAATGTTTGCTGATGACACTTGTATGGGTTACGCTGCTAACACTGTAAACGAAATTGCAACTGTTGTAAACCAGGATTTATTGAAAATTAATCAATGGCGAAATAGATGGTTGGTGGATTTTAATGCTACCAAAACTGAGGCCATGTTCTTTTCTTCAATGGGTGACGTGATTTACCCACGGCTGGTCCTGAATAATGTGCCAGTTAATTTTGTAGAAAACCACAAACATCTCGGAATTATTATGAATTGTCAGTGTAAATGGTTACCCCACATAGACTCGATTATTGAAAGTGTAAAACTAAGATTGAATATCCTTCGAAAATTTAAGTTTACTTTGAGACGTGACACTTTAAATACTTTGTACCTACCTTGGAATACAATTCTGCAGTATGGAATGGTTGTACTCTCGCAGATGAGGACCGTTTGGAAAAAATACAACTTACAGCTGCAAGAATTGTTACTGGATTGACATTATATACTTCACGAGAATCATTGTAGGCCTATAGGGAAACGGGATGGCAAACTCTTGCCACTCAACGTAAAAATCATATCCTTTGTGTGATGTACAAAATTATGAATGACCTGGCTCCTGATTTTATAACAGAAACTTTCCCCCCACTTGTTGGGCAAGCTCAAAACTATTTCCTACGGAACAGAAATAATATTGTGACACCTATGGCTCGTAGAGAAATTATCCATCAATTCTTTTGTAATTAAAGGGATAAACTTATGGAATGGTACCTCAATACGAATAAGCAATTTACATATTCTCCCTAGTTTTAAAAGTGCTTTAAAGCGGGAAATGTATACACCTTGTCCATCCATATGGCTTAGTGCTGGTGATAGAGTAGCATCAGTGTACTTAAGCAGATTGCGAAATGATAGCAGCGCACTGAATGGTCATCTTTTTTCCTGTAATTTATGTGAAAACGCATCCTGTAGGTGTGGTGCACCCTTTGAAGACACCAACCACTTTCTATTGAATTGTCCTCTACATAACAGACCAAGAGCTGCCCTTTTTCGAAACTTAATTTGGGTCCCAAATCTAGACTTAGATATTCTTTTGCGTGGCAATCCTCAGTTTACATTAGAAGAAAACGTATTAATTATGAACTCAGTACAGAAGTACATCACACAAACCAACAGGTTTAATATTGATATTGTTGTGGCAGGTCACTCTTAAAGTTTTGTGACATCTTTGGTACCGGTACCGGTATGTTGGATATCGAAGGAGACGTCGTCTCCGGGGTCTTGCGGGTTTTTGGCCCCGGTCGGGGTTTTCTTCAGGTGATGTCTTTACACTTCTGGTAGCTCGACTTGAGGGTGCCGGCCTGAGGAGGGCCCTGGTTGGGGTCGGGAGTTTGCGGGGTCTGGGGGGCGGCGTTTCCTTTTATATCATTTTGGGTGTCGATCTTGAAGTGTGCTTTCTGTTGGCTGTCCTTGGTATGTTGGAAGTGTGACTGTAGCATCTGAAATTTCTCTATTATCTATACCCATTTCGTTATTTAAAATACCACCATCAGTATTTTGTTGTCACTTACAAGCGCACATTTTGTTTTCTACATCCTGTATTTTATTCTGTCGCCATCTTTGTACATGTGACCTAGTGGAGGAGAACAGGGATGAACACTTTGGTTTATCCCTGTGTCCTCCAATGGGAAACATTAATTTCCTTTTGTATGAGGAGAGGACATTAATAAGTTCTTCGAACTTACGTCCAATCCTTTTCCTTATTTATTTTGGAATAAAATATGTTTAAACTAAACTATAAGTCCGAAGTACCATAAGTCCGACATCCCATAACTCCGACAAGAAGGGGTTGGGAGTTCGGACTTATGGTACTTCGGACTTGTGGGTTGTCGGAGTTGCGGGACGTCGGACTCGTGAGATGTCGGTTTTGTGGGACGTCGGACTTGTGGGACGTCGGATAAGTGGGATGTCGGACTTGTGGGGGGAATCGAGTGTGTCTGGGAGTGTGTCTGGGTTGCGATCAGTAGCATTGCGGCGATGCCATTTGCTTTCCAGGCGTTTTCTCACTGTAATGTTTGCCTCATCTCGACCATTGCCAGGTAAGCGATAAATGAGGACAATGGTCGCCATGGTTGGAGCATGGGGTTGTTTGTAAGCAGTGAACCGTGGCCACTGTTGTGTTCGTGTAGTCGACGATTGATATCGACAGTTTCACCTACATAAGCAAAGTTAGGCATGCTGGTGCTTACCAACATAATACACAAACCCAATATCAGAGTGTGGGAAGTGGAAGACTGGCAATTGCAAAGGGTTATTGTTGTGGTTGATAACTGATGTGTTGAAATTTGTTTGCAATGCCTGGATAGTGTCTTCTATGTCTTTAGTCAACAGCGGCTGTTGTTGAAGTAGTTTTGTGATAGCTAAAGTAGTGTCTGTGCGGTTTGGTGCAATTAGAATGATGTTGTCTAAAGAGCGGACACGGCTGATGAGCACGAGGAATTGCTGTCTACCCCATAGCCTGTACTTGTGATGTTGAATAGATATTTGTGTGGCAATTTTGTGACATGTCTCCCCCCACGGTATTGTGTACGTCGACCCTTAAAATTTCCATGTTCGAGAAGTATTAATGGTGATGGGGAAGGGGTGATGGAGAATATCTCCCATCCTGGTCCATCTGGTAGATTTTGTGGCTCAACATGTCGTTGGCCAGGTGGCACAAGTTTTAACCACAATTTCTTGCAGCCATCTGATGGCAAGTGTAAGACCACACACAGTTGTCCTTGCGAAAATCGGGGCAACATGTGTGTAGGTGTAGAATTGTCATAAGTCAAGCGCAGTATCTGACCCTGGAAGATGACCAGTGACTCTTGTTCGAGACATGCTTTTGACAACTTCTTTACTGTGGCATTTGCTGTGGCCCAAACACCTCACTGGAGGTTTCGGCTTCGTCGCATGAATGTACAACAGGTAATGGATGGGTCAGTTTGAGTAATAGGAAAATGAGTGGATCTAGATATAGGAAGATTCTTCCCTCGCACGTGCCCGAGTTTAATGCTAACATAACTGTCTTGGCCCGTTTCGCAAGGTAAAATTAACACTTCCCAGATACTAATTTCATAGATTTACGTAATATAAATGGAAAGAATACTAATGATAAATTCAAATCAAGAAGTGGAGAGCTGTGGGGTAAGTAGATGTACAAATAACTTTTGACACAACCTTTGGTAAAGCGGTATGTGCAAGTTAGTGGTAAGTTCGGTAGTATTTCCGGTGAATTGATCAAATTACAAGTGTGACAGGTTATTTATTGGTGTTATAGTACATGTAAGTGAGTGAGAACCATGTGTAGTGTAGAAGTCTTCTGGAAGTTGTGACTTGTGGTATCACATAGAAATAGTATTAGGCAGCAGTGGGTTGTGAGAAGTTATATTGTGCTTGTTGGTCGCAGAAAGTTAACTTATTTCTATTTTGTATTCCAGTTTTCTCCTTGGTTTTAAACAAGATTTTAAGAATATACGTATACCATATCTACAATCACCCCGTCTCCGCCTTGGTGTTGTTCGGACCTGCTGACATTGACAGACCTGGGTCCAGTTTCACAGAGAATCTTAAGTCTAAAGTTTGACTTAAGTCATCATGTGACCAGGTTTCAGCAAATCAGATGACTTCATTTCAGACGTAAGTTTTTTCTTAGACTTACATGTAAGATTCTTTGTGCAACTGGGCCCTGGTTCTTATGGCGCCACTCTCAACACAGTAAAATGGTACTACGATCGGGCCAGTCGTAAATGATGTTCTCGGTTGCATGGTCTGGAATGCACGTCCCCATGTATGTGCGCGCGTGTGTGTGTGAGTGCGTGAATCCAGGAATCAGAGGACATCATAAGGAAAGCACACCAACAAACAAAGGACTCTTTTTATCATCCCATTTTCGTCGCAGGTCCTCTATATACTGTCCTAACTAGTTTTTCACCCATCCTTATTTATTTTATTTTATTTTATTCAAGAGAACGGTTCCTGCGTGTCGATGACACATTGTGGCCACCTAGTTACAGAAACTATGGGGTGCTAGGTGCAGTTCTGCTCTTGTATTGAATTAAGTGGAAGGAAGAAATAAGAAAAGCTCAACGAGCTAGAATAAAATTCTGCTCATATCTGCAAGTAGATATTATTAGTTGTAATAAGATTAAAGATGAGACAGCGTCATATCAAGCCGCCACCAGCACACTCAAAAAGCCGTGATGTTTCCAGCCCGAGTGCGGCGCCGCCTCCTGTACACAACAGAAGTCAACTATATTAATATAAATAAAGTGGAGGGAAGGAATAAGAGAAGCTCAATGAGCTAGAGTATCCTTCTGCTCAAAAAGGAGACAGCGCCACATCAAACCGCCAGCACACACACCAGTAGCCGTGATCCTGGCAGCCAGAGTGTGGCGTCGTCTCCTGTACCCTACACAAGAGAGATCAGCAATATAAGGTTCTACACATGTTAACAAATAGATATTATAATAGTAATAATGAGATTCAAAAAAGGAGACAGCGCCACATCAAACCGCCAGCACCACACTCAAATAGCCGTGATGTTGGCAGACAGAGTGCGGCGCTGTCTCCTGTACACAACAGAGATCAGCTGTATTGATACAAATAGAGTGTAAGGAAGGAATAAGAGAAGCTCAACGAGCTAGAGTAAAGATCTGCTCATGTCTGCAAGTAGATATCGTAATATTTATAATGAGATTCAAAAAGGAGACAGCGCCACATCAAACCGCCACCACCACAATCAAACAGCCCTGATGTTGGCAGCCAGAGTGCGGCGCTGTCTCCTCAGCTATATTGATAGGTCAACTTTGTTAATATGAACAAAGTGGAGAGAAGAAAAAGAATAAGAGCAAGAGTAAAGTTCTGCTCATGTCTGCAAATAGGTATTTTTATATTAGTAATAACATTAAATGAAATGGTCAGGGCCATTGTGCTCACCTCTGTGACAAGTCTCCGTGGTTAAGTGTGAAACTGTGACTCTCATGGTGAATGTTGAAGGATCAGTACAGATAAGATAAAGTTGAACACACCAAGAAGTATTTTTATGATCTGATCAGTATTATCAGTCAATGACACAAACTCAGGTGATGGCACCCAGAAGGAGTACAATTTCTGAATACAATGAATACAAGTAGTATTTGTGAACAAACTGCTTTCCTATCTAGGTTGACCACAGATGTCAAAAATTCAATTTTTCAAGATGGCCACTTGGTGGCCACATGTGACGTTCGTTGGGACTGAAATTTTAGCAGGAATGTACAGGATACTTGCATAGATATTTAGACAACACTGAAACATCGTAACATTTACTACCGATGAGATATGGCCAAAGTCAATTTTTCAAGATGGCCACCTGGCAGCCATGTTGAAGTCCAATCGAACCGAAATTTGGCATACCGGTATAAGTAGACGGTACCAAGACACATAGTTAGGCACGGTTAAAGCATCCTAGCTCCCACTATTTATGATGAGGTGTGGGTCGAAGTCCATTTTTCAAGATGGCTCCCTGGCGGCCATATTTGACGTCGAATCTGACTGATATTTATCATACATTTATATGGTACCTAGATACATATTTTGACAACGTTAAAACATCCTACCTACTCCCTATTTATAAAATGTGGGTCAAAGTCCACTTTTCAAGATGGCTTCCTAGCGGCCAGATTTGAATTCCGATCGTGTTGAAATTTGGTGCATTCGTGCAGGGTGCCTAGATATATCTTCACACCAAATCACAACACTCCATGTCAAATAGCAATGAAATGTGCCACGAAACAGTGAATTTTGAACTTTGACCTATGTGACCTTGAAAAGTAGGTCAAATCAAAAACCCGGGATTTATGTAATGTAGTCTCATCAGAGGAACCCACCATAAAAGTTTCGTGGTTCTAGCTAACAGCGTTCAGGAGATATGGCCAAAAGAAGGTTTTCACAAAGCGCCCCCTACAGGCCAGAGTGTACAAGCAGCAGCGCTAAGTTTCGGTCCAGAGATAGTTTTTACCATAGGGTACCTGTACACTCTTGTAGGAAAGTAAAAGGACAGCAAGTTTACCTAAATAACGCAAAAACCATTGGAGCTACAGCAATGGTACATGCACCCAATCTGGAGCAACATGTTGGGCATAGAACCATGGTGTTTTGCAAAAAATCAATTTGAAATAATTAAGACAAAAATGACATTTTGTAAAATGCCTTTTTTCACAATTTTTGAAAAATCGTCGGATTTCAAATTTTCTTTCTTCATTACATTCAACTTGCGTGACTGACCAACATCTGCAACTTTTCCCTTGTAAAATCTCAAGAGAAAATGCCTCTTTTGACATTTTGCAGCAAAAGAAACCCCAGTCCTACAGTCAAGCAGACAACACCTCTGGGACAGCCCCTCTTTACCGATTTTATAGTTTGAAGTCAAGGCCTGGGACTGTTCCAGTCCAGTTCTCACGTTATGCACCAAATGTGGAAATGACACCGACTTCAACCCATGTCTTTTCAGTGCAAAACCTCATCAATACCATGAATTGGCTTTTATTGTAAAAAGAAGTTAGGTCATACTGTCAATATAACTAGTCTTGGGAGACCACAGGTTTTGTTGATCACTGTCTGTAATCATGCCAAGATTCCCTGGTAAAGAGGGGTTGTCCCAGAGGTGTTGTCTGCTTGACTGTAGGAGTGGGATTTATTTTGCTGCAAAATGCCAAAAAAGGCATTTTCTCTCGAGATTTTAAAAGGGAAAAGTTGCAGATGTTGGTCAGTCAGGCAAGTTGAATGTAATGAAGAAAAAAAATTTAAAATCGGACGATTTTTCAAAAATCGTCAAAAAAGTGACTTTACAAAATGTCATTTTTCTCTTAATTAATTAAAGTTGATTTTTGACAAAACACCATGGTTCTATGCCCAACATGTTTCTACAGATTGGGTGCAAATACCATTGCTGTAGCTCCAATGGTTTTTTAGATATTTAGGAAAACTTGCTGTCCTTTTACTTTCCTACAAGAGTGTACACCAAATTTCAAGTTTGTAACCCAGGCGGTTTAGAAGCGTGCCACCCCTGTTAACAACGACGACGGACGACGACGACGGCGGACGTCACATCATGAGGGAAGCTCACCTAACAGAGGTGAGCTAAAAAGGAGACAGCGCCACGTCAGACCGCCACCACCACTGACACACAGCTACGAGATGTTGTCAGCCAGAGTGCAGCGCCGTCTCCTGTATGCAGCAGGAATCAGCTATGTCGATGTACATGCAAATAAAGTGGAGAGAAGGAATAAAAGGCTCAACGAGCTGAATTAATGTGTCCTTAATAAATTGTTGAGTAATTCTGAAAAGGGCGACATTATGTTTGGGAAACTCAAGGCGAAACCAGAGATGAGATGATTGAGAAGAATATTGGTATCCAGTATGTAAACATTCAGCCCACACTCACCAAATATCGGAGCAATACCATCAAACAGTTTACGACGGGCAATAACGTAACTTGGACAAAACAAAAAATAGTGACTGTAAGTCTCAGCATCCTGCATGCAAGGACACAAAGATGAGTCGACCAGAGATCTCCAAAAGAGATGACCGTTAAAGTGGTAAAACCAATTCTAAACCTTGCATGCAGGACATTGAGTTTTCTGCAACCAGAGTCGAAGCCCAAAGTAGGAATCCGGAAGAAATGTTTCTTATACCTCGACTTAAAGGATAAAAGTGAATTAGAATATGTAACAATATTTGGTATAGAGTTCCAAAACCTGCATGTGGAAGGAATAAACGATTCAAAATATCTGTCCGTCCCACCAGGAGGTGGAAGGCAGCATCGTGGCCTGCGAACAGTGTCAACAGTACCAAGTCTACTGCATTTATCAATCACATAAGTAGAAAAATTAGAGGAGGTCAGGCCATTTAGGCTTTATAGAATAAGGTTGATTTTAAGAAGTTGGCTCTGTCGCTAATTTTCACCCAACCCAATTCTTCCAGAATTTTTTCGTAACTAGAGTAATTTAGGGCACCTGTTACAATAAGACCGGTCTGATACTGAATTGTTTCCAACTTCCTCGCCAAAGTTGATTCCCGGCCACCAAAAAGAACTAAGCCATACCTCATGAGGGACCGAACCATTGTGAAATACAGGGTATTTAGGGATGAACGCGGAATCTGGTACTTCAGTCTCCTTATCATATTCAGTCGTTTTAAACATTAAGTACAGATGTACTCTATATGATCACTCCAGAGCATTTTAGAATTAAGAATTACACCAAGATGCTTATGCGAAGTTAAATTCATAATCGTTTTACCGTGGAAAAACACACGATTCTCAATAGACTTATTAGGATTGAAATATACAAGCCACATACGAGCCCAGCGTTCGATTGACACTAGGTCACGATTGAGCTGTTGAACTGAAATATCAATATCATTAAAAACGTCAACCAATGTAGAATCATCGGCAAATAGAAAAATATCGGAGTCCACGACCTCCACAAGATCATTGATTAAAATAAGGAAAAGAATCGGGCCTAAAACAGACCCTTGGGGAACGCCTGCATAAATATCTGATGGATCGGAGTGTGACGGAGCGGATAAGCTAAGGCATTGGGTCCTTGTCTGAGTAATGAAAAGATGAACTCTGACTTCAAATAATAAAGGTGATTATTTACAAGAGAAAAATAAAACTATTTGCACTTGCAAGATAACATATCTTTCTGTCTACTACACGATGATTAAAGTTCTATACTTTACCCGATAAGTCCAAATTGATTGCGAAAGTCCAGCGATACACTAGAGGATTACGCGCACAAGTCAATTCAAAGGCTCGGACAGGGTGGCGCCACCGAACTCAACTTCACGAACTTTTGCCGTATCACCAACTCAGCGTTATCACCAGAGCAGTAGCAGCAGCAGCATTACGTACGGAAGGAGCAGAACGGCCCCAACATCACTTCGACACCAACGTCAGGCAGACACGTGGCAGTTGTCCACAACTCCACCATCGACACGAACGACACCGGTCAGTTGTACGACACCGTGCAGTTGGCCGACGACACCAACGTCAGGAAGATTCAGGACAGCTTCTCGTAGCTGGTCCACGACACCAACATCAGGACAATACAGGGCAGCTTCTCGTAGCTAACCCACGACACCAACGTCAGGACATACGGCACTGCTGGCACATGCTTCTCCGACCCAAGCTTCTCATCCACTATCCCTCAGCACAAAGTTTGTTCTACCACCCCACCCTGCCAAGCCAATGTTCAATAATCCCCTAATCCATGAGTGAAAGTGATCAATGGAAACGTCTGAAATGTTCAATGTCCTTTGACACTTTAAGAGTCCAAATATTTACGCGTAAACAATTTAGAAATTGATCATCAAAACAAATAGATTTGGGAACTGAAAACAATCACCTGAAGTCAATGAGTCAGTCAACTGAGTAGCTCAAGAAAAATTCACATTACTTAAAGGGCGCTTGCTCACACGGAGGAAACACTGTTTATAACAACACGTTGGGTACGACCGGTGTAACGTTTTTGCGCGTTCCCCATCTGCGAGTGTTCCCCTGCTATTGTCTGACGGAATAAGCCGCGACTCGACAATGGAGGACACAGAGAGAAACGTGTCGATCTATCTGCCAGTGTTTCCAGAACAATAGGGGGGACACTGACACACGGAAACACTGAAAAACTTTATACCTGTAAAGTAAGATTCAAACCAATTTAGAAGAATCCCTCTGATCCCAAGTTGTTTCATTTTGGGAAGGAAGCCACGATGCAATACTCGATCAAACGCTTTACTAATATCTAAGTAGACAACATTGACCTCATCACCTCGCTCAAATGCATTTAAGATAATATCAGATAAAATAATGAGCTGATTCACGGTGGAATCACCTGGCATAAAACCGGACGGTTTACTAGATATGTGACCCTCCACCACCAAACCAGTCGGAAGTCGCTCAGAAGGTGAGCCGCAATGAACTCAGATGGCACCAGAAGAGGAGGAAATAGATTATTTCACATTTCTTAACAGGCAGACAATATTGAAAGCGACCAAAATGTTTTAGGCCCGGTTGCACCAGTCATACCTAAGGTCGACTTTGTTCTCAAGAGAACCTTAAAGTCGTTCTAAACCTCAAATTGTAATGGCAAATCATATTACTCATTTGATGATGCAACCCGTCCTTGGTCTGAACCTGCCAAGCTAAGAGCGACATGCGACTGGTTTGATGGTGGCGGGTCACATATAAGGTTGTTCTGTATAAGGTAGTTGTGGAGATGATCAGCAACACATCGTTCAAAGACCTTACACAGACAACTTAGTAACGACACAGAACGATAAGAGGAAGGGACTGATTTATCACCTTTTTTATAAATAGGGGTCACATTAGCTGACTTCCAAGATTCAGGGAAAATGCCAGTATTCAAAGAGAAGGAGAATAAATCGGCTAATGGAGACGATAGTCCCGAAGAAATATTCTACAGTAAATAATTGGATAAACCATCTGGACCAGTGGCTTTGGACGAGACCAATGCATCAAGCTTCTTTTTAACAATATCTGCATTTATGTTTGGTATGTATAAAACTAATTCACGTTCCCTCAGTACACATGGTACAGGAAGGACTGCATTGGTTTCATCCAAAGTACACTGGGCACCCAAAAGTTATTAAGAATATTTCATTTATCAGTACTAGAATCAAAAATAATATCATTATCAACGAGATCTGGAATTGAATGACACTTACTCGCCCCATAAACAGATTTAACAAGTTTCCACCATTTCTTACGGCAATTGGAAAGGGTTGTTCAATGAATCGTACAAGTTGTTGTAATAGTGTAGTTTAGCATTACGAATTGCATTCGTATATTCTCTGTCGACTGCGTGATAATTTTCCCAGTCATCAGGGGTATTGGTCCTAGAACCTTCAGATATCAAGATCAAGGTCAAGGTCAATTACGGGATGAGTTATTGGCATGAGATCAAGTTCTGTGGGCCTCATCGTAATCCATCAGTCAATGTACCCTGATCTTTGTCAATGTATCCTGATCTCATCAATGTATCTGATCTCTATCAACGTATCTTGATCTCTATCAATGTACCATTCATGTACCGGAAGAAGCACCTGTACATCGGGAACCATACGACATTTACAATGTCATCTTGTTTGTCTAGTTTTCGAGGAGTAGACCTGTCCTGTTGTATACGTTGGAATTTTGAGAAACAATGGAACGTGAAAATGTGGTTCGTCTGTTATTCTCCTGCAGACCAACTGGATAACAATTTTTCCTCTTGCGACGAATAATGCTAGGCGCACAAAAACGAATGTATCTTGCAAAACGTTATTTGAAATGGCACAGCCACTGAACTCTACAGTGTAAGCCTAACGGCCCAGCCGTATCGGTGACTTTGCCACGTGTGCCTGTGCGAATTTCTTTAATCCAAACGGTTTGTTAATTGGCACAGCTCTTTTCACCGTCCTTCACCTGTCTTGAGATGCTGGCAATCACTTAGCGTCTTTAGATCATCTTAGATGACATCAAAATGGCTTTTTGTTTATTGCTGCTATTTTCTCTGGCGATGTTACGCGCACTCACAAGACATCCAAACGATGATTTCCAAAACGGTTGTGTGGTCGCCCGCGCACTGCGGAGGAGCGATATTCTGGTATCAGTCAATACGGCCGAATCGGTAGATGTCGCCCTGGGTAACCCTAAAGTTTACCCAGGACCAACCTGGGTAACCCTAAAAGTTACCCAGAACGATCCTGGGTAAACTTTAGGGCACTAAAGTTTACCCAGTTTGAAATTCGCGCACTTTTTCACCTGCGGTCGAGGATCTTGATAACGGCACTTCAGTCATATGTCAGTGCACGAAATCCATCAAATCGGCAACAAAATGGCAGCTGATAACCATTCGGAACTTCCGAAGGCAACTGCTCGGCAATTTCCGTAGACACTTGCATTTCCCCTCGGACACAATTCCAAGGCGGCCATCTTGAATGCGCAGTGATTGCCTTGAGTTTCTGTGGCTTTGGATGCGGTCGCCTCATCACACCCTGCGCAAAAACGAAATAGGTCACACAAAAACGTTGCGTTCTTGATCAATAATTGGCAGATTGGGTGAGATATCGGTAAGTTTATATATAATATGCCTCAACTTGTCCAGGAAATAAGCTTGGATATCTTAGCAGGCCAAAATTCGGCGAAAATAGTCCCACGGTCGGTCACGTGGGTTTGTTGATAACAACATGGCTGCCTTGGACTTGTGTCCGAGGTGAAATGCGCCGCCCAGTGGATAGATAAGCAGTTCGCCTCAGGTCGTTCCGAATGAGCTGATAACGTCACTCGTGTTGCTGCGGAGGATTTGCAGATGTATTTGAATCCGATCGCATCTTATAGGGACGGTCAGTTCACATCTAAAGGTCGAGAAATCAAAAAGAAATGGTTAAAGCGATGTACTCGCGAGGGTTGAAAATGAAATCTCGTTCAACTATCGCGACCCGCGATAGCTCCCCAAATTTCATTCACAGCTGACGGGATTCTTGAAACTGATCTCGTGTGATTTCTAGCATTTTTGAACCATCAAATTACGGTATCGTCGACGTTTTATACAATAAAACGTTCATGAAAAATCTTTTATTAATATTATTTCAATGAATTTGGGCGACATTAGTGTTTACTGCCGGAATAATTTCAAAATCTCACGGGGTATTTCCGAGAACGAGATCGACAGACTGACAACAAACATGGCGCGGAAAAATCCGAAGTGTGAGGAAGACTGACCAGAGAATTCGCCTCACTGCTGCAAGTAATAGTCAGATGGTGGCGTGTGAAGACAGAAAGTTGTAGCACTAATGAGGACTTAGCAGTGTACCTCCTGAACGTCGTTGAACCCCGGCCAACACCATCCTTTGCATGTTTTGCGGATGACTCCCAGTCGTCTCCGTCGGCATCACTCACTGAGTGACACTGTCAATCATGTCACCATGGTCACCCTCCTCGCTACTGATTGGTCATAGTAAATTCCGTAGTATTATAATGAGATGGCTCGCTCGGAATTTCATTCATAAAATATAGTGCTGCCACCGTGCGGGAAATAGAGGAACTATCGATGTGCAGTTACTGCAGAGCCCGAGTACATCGCTTTAAGGTCGTGAAAAGGAAAATACGAACTGCGTGACGGTGTAAAACGTGACCCCAAACTGCAGTGGCTAGTTCGGGATGAACTTATATGCACTGGCGCGGGAAATTGCCAGCGGCGCTGTGGAGGCATGGGCACCTGTAGGCTATCGCTGGTGAGTAGGTACACCAAATGTACAAGGCGTCCGTTATACATGATATATATAGATAGCCCGGATAGAGAGCTAAGGTACATTTTGTTGCTCACAAGGTAGGCCTAAAGTTGGGACAACATGCACGACCATGACGACAGACACCGTGCGATGAGGAATTTTCGTTGTTGCTACATTGGAAACATACCAATGTCAACCTCGGCCGCAGGTGAAAAAGTGCGCGAATTTCAAACTGGGTAAACTTTAGTGCTCTAAAGTTTACCAAGGATCGTCCTGCGTAGCTTTTAGGGTTACCCAGGTTGGTCCTGGGTAAACCTTAGGGTTACCTGGGTAAACCTTAGGGTAAACCTGGGTAAACCTTAGGGTTACCCAGGACGACATCTACCGATTCGGCGTCAATACGACCGAAAAACATTAGGCTGCAGAAACTAAGGCTGGGCCAAATACAGCTAAGAACTATTGGTTTACGTGCGGCACTCTGATTTGGAAGAGACCGACCTCGGTTTGAAACCGCCCGCAAGTTTTTTAAGTAGTTTTTAATTTTTTTTTCTTAAGTAGCACCCCTCTGACTCTACGTCCGAGCGACCGTCCGTGCCAACATTTCCGTGTCATTGTGATGGTCCAGTCAAAACAGGGTCTTGACCCTGAAAAAATTATTCTAAGCGAACCGAGTATTACTAGTATGCTAAGTTCCCACTTTCGTGCAGTCAGTTACGAACGTAACGATTTGCCCTTCGTAGCTGATCGTGGAATGTTTGTTTATTTCTCTTATGTTTCACGTTTGGATACGAGGTGATGCGAGTCGATACGTTCTGGTACGATTTGGTGCGCTTGGTCACGATTGGTCAATTTTAGGTTGCAGAATCGCGCCACGATTGAAATCGTGGTCTTAATAGCGGAGTAATCGCGGTGATCCTATCAGATATTACCACATCTTGAGGTCAGTTGCGGCACAGGCATCTGGGTCGTTGTCCGTAAAATCAAGGCGTTAATTATGAGTTTGTCTCCAGAATAGGCCTATCACCTCGAGTTATGCACGGTATATAAAAAGACAAGGTAAGCAAGCAAATGCACCCGATTCCCGGATCGGACACCTACACTTCGACACCCTCAAACTCACCCAAAACCTCACAAAAATCCCTCGAACTGGTGCTCATGCACATGACAAACTCCCCAATTTGTTAATCCATGGTGTCAGATACTCTAATTATTATCCTGATTAGTGTAATTGGCTTAATTAAAATGTAAACATTGGACATTCAGCAACAAGTTCCCTCTTCCACCATTCTTCGTTTTGGTCACATGACCAGCAGGCAAGCTGAAAATCACAGGCAAAATTTAATTTTATAAATTTTATCACAGGGATACTTGGCTTGTATCGCTTGCAAAACATCTTCAGGGTGGTAGAAGGAACAGAAAGGGCAAAATATAAGATAAAACGTACTTTGGGTACTTAAAGTTTATTACTTTGCATCGGATGACTGAAACATCCTCCATTTGCCTGTGGTAGTTCAGCTTGCCTGCTGGTCATGTGACCAAAACCAAATGATGGACGTGGGAACTTGTTGCTGAATGTCCAATGTTTACATCTTAATTAAGCCAATTACACTAATCAGGACAATAATTAGAGTATCTGACACCATGGATTAACAAATTCGGGAGTTTCACATGTGCATGAGCACCAGTTTAAGGGATTTTTGTGAGGTTTTGGGTGAGTTTGAAGGCGTCGAAGTGTAGGTGTCCGATCCGGGAATCGGGTGCATTTGCTTGCTTACCTTGTCTGAGGTGATAGGCCTATTCTGGAGACAAACTCATTAATTAACGCCTTGATTTTACGGACGACCCAGATGCCTGTGGTTGTGGTGATCCTATCAGATCTTATCACATCTTAAGGTCAATCGTGTTGATCTAGAAAATTTTTGAACCATCAATTAACTTTTCTACGATGAACACAATTGCCGCGACTGACCCCAAGATCTGATAGGACCACCATGATTATTCCACCAAAGACCACGATTTCAATCGTGGCGTGATTCGTGATAGTGGAAACATAGCATAGCGGTTTCTACTGACTGCCGTATTCACGAACTTAGTTATTGTGGGAAATGTAGCTCAACGTATCGAAACATTTTCAAACACAAAATTGATGACGTATTTGGCTTAATCAATCCGTTTCAGGATCGGGATAAGGATAAATAGGCGGTTCTCAACCTCACTAGATACCACGGTGTACAATCAACATTGCCGTACAGCTGCGGGAGAAAGTTCCGGTCACATACGCTTGGCAAAGCTGACACGCCAAATTACTATAAATACAATTGCTAAGGGCAAAATGGCAACCCTAGGTGAATGAATACACTAAAAAAGGCTCGCTGCTGCAATATCTCCCAGAAATTCGCAGGAGAACGCATCGAAAATCGGCAATTTTAAAATCAACTGTACGGCTGCGGGAGATTTTTGACTGTACGGTGCGGGAGCGCCTCCTCAGAAATAATTCGAATTGATTTTTGCTTTTTGGATGTCTCAGGACATAAATCTCTTGAGAATGGCCTCCGGCTCTAATTAGGGTCATAATTGGACCTAATCTGGCATACTCAGGTATGAAGGTTCAAGCTTGACGAAGGGCGTGAGCTCGGCACGCAACGAACTTGATAAAATCTTGCTCCTCATGATCACCAGGGCCATCTGAAAATCACTTTGTTTCGCAGCCTCCCCCTCCACGTCATGTTCGCCGGCAATTTTTTTCTGCGGCCAGGTTTCTTGCCATCGAATGCTGAAAAAATAGTCCTTCGTTTGTTAAGCATGTCAGCCCCCCCCCATGTATATTATGGTATGTGCTTGTCATGTGCTATGTACATGTACAGCACGATGGAAAGCAAACATGTTTGCCAAGTTGATTATTCATTCTAATTTCCTAATTTTCTTACATGACAAACATCCTGAAAATTGCCCACTAAAATTGTCTAACAAGGACTACGTCCCGTCCGCTATTTTTTCCCTGGGCCGTTCGGTGGCTTCCGAGTACTTTTAGTAAACAAACCAGGCCCAAAAAAGGCAGGAAAAGAAAAAAGACAGGAAAAGTGGCGAAAAAAAATCGCCCCAGCCGAGAGTCGAACCGGGAACCTGCGGTTTAT
>NMRB01003270.1:15778-28796 GCA_002633025.1 Notospermus geniculatus | reverse complement strand
TAAAGGGCTCCGCACACTGGCGACTAAAATAGGGGCGACTACCGATGCGACTACTACGTCGCCTGCAATAATTACCTTTGAGGTCGATCAGTGATGTTATCCACGACATCACTGACCTTCCAAATAAGCATTTGTCGCAAACGAGTCAACAAAAACTAAAAAAACTAAAAATATGTTCAGTCGCCTCTGTGGTCGCAAGGGCGGTCGCCTAGAAAATCGCTCGAAAAATCGCCAGTCTGCGGAGCCCTTTAGGCTGACGATAGCAAGTAAAATGGTCCAGGGACCATGTGCTTACCTGGGTGAAAGTACCAGAAGAACAAGCAACAAGTGTCAAATCGATATTTTCCAGGGAAACATCATACCCGCTTAGAACATTATTTGTGGTATTGTTCATAAGATATGAGCCTAAGTAATTTTTCAAGATGGACGACAGGCGGCTAGTATTTGAAGTCCAATCTGACTAAAATTTGTTGCACTTACATGTATATAGGGTATAGTAAATACATTCACTGGCCATAGGTATTGCAACATTGTTTTTCTGGGATTTAGCGGTAGTCAGTCATCAATGTTTGATTACCAAATGTCGATGTTATACTTTGAGGTGTTATAAGCCTGTTGGTTCGAAAAGTTTTAAGGAAAAGTGAATCTATCATGAAAACCTGAGAATATAAAATACATGTATCACCCATTTGATATACATGTATCACCAATTTTGAAGTGCAAGACTACACCATATTTTACAAATTGATGACAACGGAAATTCATTCACAACTGTGAAAAAATTGCGCTGACATTTTCGTGTTATTTGATATAAAAATGCCCCATTTTGTCAAACGTTTTTTGGAGAAAAATTAAATATTCTTGATAACTGTGGCCTCTCATTGGATGAAACTGGCCTGGCTAAGACACATGGCATGACAGCTTTTCATCTGCAGTGTTTATCTCGTGCAAAATATCACTTTTTCGGTTCTTGATAATTTTCGATAATATCAAATGTCTTTGTTCACTTGATATTTTTCAAATGTTTTTCCATGTAAATCCTTGCTCACCATCAGGCTTCATTATCGTGAAAAAGAAGAGTGATCCTGTGTCACATGAAGATTTTTGTCGTTTTCATGTTTTTTGATATTTCTTTTTCATGGTTTGGCATTTTCATTGGCAGTCAGATTTTTCAGTCCATATGGCCAACACCATGTTTTGCCATATATGTACGCTCGTAAAAGTAGTAAAGACATAAGAGAAATCCACAAAAAAACCTATGTTGCAATACTTATGGCCAGTGAGTGTACATATCATTGCAGGGAAAAAATTCTAGCTGCTGTAGTTTTGGGGATATGAGCAAAAGACCGTTTTACAATATAGTGAGCTGGCAGCCATATTGAAGTGCAATAGAGCTAAAATTTGGCAAACATCTAGATGGTATCTACAGTACACGTATATTCATACCAACATTCTAGCTACTGTTCTTATGAGATATTGGCTAAAGTCCCGTTTTCATAGGCGACCGGCCGCCATATTTTAAGTCGAATAGGGTCAAAATTCGATGTACGCACAGAGGATACCTAGATACATAAATTTTCAAGGTCAAAACATTCTACAGGCACAAAACATATGCCACCAAAAGGAACTTTGAGCTTTGTCGTCTGTGACCTTGAAAACTAGGTCAAATCATAAACCCCTTAGTTATGTCGTGTATCCGTATTAGATGTACGTATGTTAAAAATTTGGAGATTATCCTACTAGTAGTTCATGTGTTATTGCACTTCGGCCACCTAGTGGCCAAACCAAAAATCGAATTGGATCGAAACTTGGTGTCATAGGTTATTTGGCCTAGCGGATTATAATGTACTTAGTTTTATGTCAATGGCCTATTAGGTATCCTCCACCAGCCAACCTTAAAACCAACGTATATAGTACCGTGACCTAACACTCGCCAACCCAAGGACCGCTTAATGTACACTTCAATAGCACTTTTGCATATCACTATATCTATGCCTGGTAGAATGTCCATAAATCCCGCTCTCTATTGGCTCTAAAAGTGAAGTCATTGTTCGAGAAGACCGCCCATGCATGATAATAGGTGATCTGAGCATGGCACAGCTAGGATTCCCCGGTCCTGTCGTCGGCATGTCATTATCAATCATTGCGTAATATTTTAACCAGGTTTCTGAAGTTGGCTATGAAATGCTTTGTAGAGGTCTACCATCCATGTCATTGTTCCCACCAGCTGACTTTGAGGATACCGTTATCATGACAATTCTATCAATAGCTACACGACCTCTTATTGCTGCGGCCATTGTGACTTTGAATCAGCACATGAAATACCTACGTTGGCGTAGGCCTGGCTGGTTCATACTTGCTCGCGGACCGTCAAGCGCATGAAACTGATCGCAGGTTTCCAAGGCGTGAATGTGCACACACATTGAAATTGATCATAGTCGGGGTAAAATCCGGACGAAGTATGAACCAGCCCTTAAGGGCGGCGCACACGAGCGACAATTTTGACCGATTTGTCGGCCGACTTGGCTCCCGACCGCCAAAGCGACAAGATTTGGCGCTTCTGATTGGCTGATATCTAGTCGCGCCACCAGTCTCGTCGGCAGTCGCCCAGATTTAGTCGCTCGTGTGCGCCGCCCTTTAAAGCAAGGTTCATTGGCACACGGAATTGGTCCGATTCAGGTCCGTAAAAAATCTATCAAATGGACTTCAGCGTTGTCGTATCCGGAAAACTAGGGGCAAACGGACTGGAAACGGATCGGATCCGTGTGCCAATGAACTTTGCTTAAAGGCGGTGACAGACTGGTCCGTATACGATCCGTATACGACCCGGTCCGTTGCTCCGCTTGAATCACTTTCTACTCATTTCCATTTGATGTGACAGACTGGTGCGTATCCGATCCGACACGGCACGTCAATCCGCCCCGAATCAATCGGGTGGGCGATTTTTACGGACTGCGGACACACAACGCTGACCTTTTATGGACATTATCCCTATAAAATTCTTTGAATTCGACAGCTCTTTTTGTTCCGAGTCGCGGACGAATCGCTTCCTTCTTGATAGGCGACAATGGCTAAAATGACCATGTGATGTAGACATGTCGCACTAGTCTGTCACGGCTCTCCGTTTTTTGCTGTGTCGGACACGTGCTAGACGGATACGTATCGCACACGGAACGGACCAGTCTGTCACCGCCTTTAAGGTGGTGACAGACTGGTCCGTATACGGTCCGAAACCGATGCGTTTTGTATTGTTCTTTCACACCTCTATGCACTTGGGTGCGCCTACAACAAAAGAAATCATGCTGTATACGGACTGTATACGGACCAGTCTGTCACCGCCTTTAGGCGGTGACAGACTGGTCCGTATACGATCCGTATACGACCCGGTCCGTTGCTCCGATTGAATCACTTTCTACTCATTTCCATTTGATGTGACAGACTAGTGCGTATCCGATCCGACACGGCACGTCAATCCGCCCCGAATCCACCGGGTGGGCGATTTTTACGGACTGCGGACACACAACGCTGACCTTTTATGGACATTATCCCTATAAAATTCTTTGAATTCGACAGCTCTTTTTGTTCCGAGTCGCGGACGAAATGCTTCCTTCTTGATAGGCGACAATGGCTAAAATGACCATCTGATGTAGACTTGTCGCACTAGTCTGTCACGGCCCTCCGTTTTTTGCTGTGTCGGACACGTGCTGGACGGATACGTATCGCACACGGAACGGACCAGTCTGTCACCGCCTTTAGTTTAGTTGGCCGGCCGCAGAAATAAACCACCCTATTACCATGATTCGAGGGTACTATCTATTCATGCTATTACACAACGTTGTATGGCCTAATTTCATGCAAACAAGACGTGGCGCACCGGAGGGCTTGGCCATTGAACAAGTGATAGTGACCCTGCTGACCAATCGTGAAGCAGGATTTTAATGAGTTTGTAACCTATGTTTATAAGTGCCCATACGTCCGCACACTCGCCGTGGCAGAGCTTGCGTAATCCCATGTAATATACACTGTCGGTATAGACCAGGTGGACTCCTCCTTTGTAGAGTCCTCATAATCATAAGTCTTTAGGTCAGTTTTAACGTTGGCTCGTGGAGGATACCTATTACGAAAGTGCCGTGCTAAGGGACAACGACGACGCACACCGTAAGAGCTCAGCAGGTGAGATAAAATCAGGAAACACTTTCTTTTTGAAGAAACTGTTTGTTAATATCCGGTTTTCAGTTTATTTTCCAGATTTGTAGAAACTGACTGCATAATCATCGTCACTGTCACATCCTGTGCTTGAGGACGAGTAGATCATGTAGATCCAACGATATCTTCAACACGGATCCGGGTTTTTTTACTGTGAACGTTGAAAGCCAGGTGGAATGAAAGTGATCATGAAGGCCGGAGGCTCCATATTTTAAACACCGAGGCACCTGAGTTTGCCTTTTCTGTGAATAGAAATGGGGAAACGGGTTAAGAGGGGAAATTCACATTTGTTATTTCAGAATAAAGCACAATAAACATAATCTGCACTTCCACTACAAAAAAGCCGGTATTTGTCTGTTCTTATTCTGGCTCCATTACAGAATTTCCGTGTTTAATAAGTCCGGTTCTATTAAGCTCGGATAGCATAGCCGATCATACTCCGAATCTAAATTAGATGCGGATCAACAATGGTGTTTCTCTAATAATAAATAATAATAATAAAAGTGCTTATATAGCGCCCTACGTTTCAAAGAAACCCCAGTGCGCTTTACAATAATGGTACCGGTAATACATAAATGGCAAAAAATGAATTAACATAGAAGAAGACTACTAAAACATTACTAAAAGTTGAGACTAAAGGAAATTTTAAAAGGTTTTAAAGAGGTGAGTTTTAATTGCGACCTTGAAACTGTCCACCGATCGGGCACTCCCGATCTGCGGTGGCAGGTCGTTCCAGAGTCTAGGAGCGGCGACTGAGAACGCTCTAGCTCCATAGAACTGAGTTTTAAAACGAGGAGGAACGATCAGCCCTTACAGAAATGTCACACGTCATGTCCTAAAAAAATTCACACGTGCTAAAAATTTTAGTACGTGTGAAATGCCCAACATGTCCAAAAATGGTATATTTTAGTACGTACAAATAGAACGTGTGAAATTCAATTCACACATGTGAAATTCCAATTCGGACGTGTGAAAACATATTTGGACATGTGAATTTCATTTAGGACGTTCTATTATGTATGTCCTAAACAATTCACACGTGTGAAATTCCAATTCGGACGTGTGAAAACATATTTGGACATGTGAAATACCAATTTGGACGTGTGAAAAGCATACTTGGACATGTGAAATGCCAATTCAGACGTGTGAAACGTAATTTAGTACATGTGACATTTCTGTAAGGGAGCCCCGCAGATGAGGAACGTAAAGTTCGAGCCGGCCGGTGGACAGCCAGAAGGTCACAGAGATATTTCGGTGCAAGTCCATTACAACATTTGTACGCTAAAAGCAGGATTTTAAAAGTACATGTACATCGTTGTTTGACAGGCAACCAATGTAGTGTATTGAAGACAGGGGTGACGTGGTCATACTTCCTGGCACGCACAATCAGCTTAGCAGGCTCATTCTCCGTGAAAATGTACAAACGAATATTCCCTACGTGAAGAAAAATAAATCACCTGGTTCACGAAAACACTTCTTAACCTTCAGGACAGAGCTGGAAGCTGCCAGGAAACATAAAAATTCACCTGTAATTACATGCTCATTAAAGTGATCACGAGCCTTGAAGTCTGATAGGACGACCGGTAACGTACGTTACTGGAAATATAGATAACCAACAATAAATGACTGAGAATGAATAAAAAGAAATGTGAAACAAGCCAAACTCTTTTACAAACTACAACTGTAAAACTTTTATTAAAACTTAATAGCATCCATGGTATTCAAAAATGCTTTTTTGACTTAATTTTCTGGATTTGAAAAAAGGCTTACGATCAGTCGGATACTGAAGGTAAGAATAGCCACTTCCTATACCCCACCCATTCCAAGAATGGGACACGAAACAAGTCCAACGCACTTGAATTAGTTCCTTTGCAGACGGTAGGAAAGGAATCACAAACAGCTGACGGAGCAGGGATGTCTTGAAAGATCTCAGGAAGCAAGGAAAAACCATTGTGCCAAGGTAACGTACGTGACAAGCGAGTGAGAATGCAACACAAATGTTCAAGTTACACCAATTGACTCTCTCCCAATGCACTGTGCGACCAGGACGACGGCATACTTTTCCATCGGTGTAGTAGCCTCCTTCCATATCAAACTGTGGCCATATACGCATTTTTAAGCAACTTTCCTGTTATTTTCAAGAATAACCATGAAATAAATCAAATTTTTGGCTGCTCTTTCATAATTACCGCTACCCAATGTGAAACAGGAGAAATGCTGCACAAAATTTCAAAAAATAACCAAGAACATCGCCAATAACATGTAAAAAAACGGGAAGACAACTGCTGAAACCCGTGGTAACGTACGTGACAGCCTCTTCGAAACTGAGGAAACTGAGGTCGCAGTCATGTCAGTGGCCTATTCCACATTCAGTTTCTTAAGAACTGCCGCCCAAACATTAGCCTCAACGGCGACATGCCTGCTGGTAACCTGTTTCGGTTCATCAATGACTGTAATCACCTTGTGGTTTGCGTACCATACTTGATCTTCAAACATCGGCCAAAAGAATCTGTTTGGTCCGACACGACTCATCGCTTTCACCTCAAGGTCATCTTCATCGACGCTGACTACAACTCCCGGGTAGGGCTTCCCGTCATATTCTACGATGACCCATTTTCCAATGTACTTTTCTGGATCAACTGGTGCGGGAATAGGCTGGATCAGCTGGTCATCATGGTCATCATGGTTACTAGACGCTGAGGGCGTGTCTGCGACAGGTGGCCTGGCCGGAATCAGTTCACCATCGCTTCCATAGTTAGTGGTTGGGAGAGGCTCAGCAGACAGGACTCGATGAGACCATTGGTCACACCAACACAGCATTTCTCCCGCTGCGTAATCAACATCAAAGCACCTTTCACAGAAACAGGATGTCTCTGGAACTTGGACTGTGGTGGAACTTTGGCCGAAGACTGCATGGATTTTCATAGTACCGCGAACCGCACGGAGATACTGACAAAGTTCGTCCAGTACAGGCTTTGCACGGGCAACCTCATCTTTTGAAACGAAGATGAATGACATATCCGACGCCAGAGTTTGGCTCCACGCGAAGAAGTCATTGGCATCCTGGATAAGTGCCACCTTTCTCTTGGCTGCATCATCGGCAAGTCTCTTGATGGTACCTCCTATGCCGTTACATGGCCCCTTGCCATGTCCTGCCTCAAAGTAATTCCAAGTGGCCTTGGACTGGAAGAGCTCTTCATGCTTTGCCACTATCTGAAAGATGGTCTTGTTACGGTACTGACTTGAGGGACTGTCTGTCCAGTAATGGATGAATTTTGGTGGGCCGAAATCATTGTTGAGGGCAGGGAGTAAATTCCTTAGGAAGGTAAATATTGTGGTGGTACCATGCGACATCTCATCTGAGATAAGGACGTAACTCTTGTGGACGAGATTACCGTTTCCATCTCTCCCATAGACCACACATGGATGCAGCGTGACACCAGTTGTACCCCAGTAGGCAGACTGAACCTCTTCACCCAGCCGACAGGTATAATTCTCGGCGAAGTCCATCTGTACTATGAGATGGTCATCAGGAAGGATGGTTTTGAGTCTCCGTAGTTGACGGAACTGCGTCTCGATCCTCTGGCAGTGCTCCTTGAATGATTCCTGATCATCTTTAAAGATACGAAGGAATTCTTCCATTCTCAACGAGACGTTGACCAGCTTTAACTTTTTGACTCCCGTTTCAGGGTTTTTCTCATTCTTCCACTCTTGGAAATTGATCTCCTGGTCCAGCGGTAGTTTCCGTTCGACTTCAGAGAAATCCACATCCCGTATGAATTTGTCAGGATTGATTGGCGTCTCCACATAATGCTTCAGACCACGCAGCTTCAGGGCAAAGTTTTGGTGTCTCTGACAGAGGCAGATGTCACGACTTCCGAATGACACTGGTGCAATATAAGCTGGTCGCTGCTTTGCGAAATGAGAGTAAGACATCTCATTGGGTTTTATCTCCGGGTTGTCCGCCAGAAACCTCAAATGGAGGTTGGCAATGTAATCATTTAGGACCCGTTTCTGCTGGCCGCATTTTACATCTTTCTTTCCTGAAAACAAAGAAAGTTCATTAGGCTTTGATTCTGCGCCCTCGTGTCAGTTAGCAGACCATAAGCCTTGCTTTTTGGCAATCTTTACTAACCTGGCTTTACACGAGAGATATCATCCCTGTGGTAGAAATCCTTCACCAAAGTAGTCAACCTGACAGTCTTTTCAGTAAGGCGACGTTTCTTCTTCTGAAAACGGAATGCTAAACATCAAGAGGCGGACAGAATTTGAGTTCGGGGGGGGGGGGTGGGGGGGGGAGGTGCAAATATCTGCAACCATTATGAGTATACGGAAATACTAGATGAAAATACTAGTTATGCTAGTATTATACCTGCAAGTTTTTGTCTTTGGCTTGAGAGATTCCCCTTCGATCAACACCAACTTCATCCGACAGACGTTGAACACAACGGTATTTACGTAGGATCTTTCCTGCCACTACTTTCGTCACTGTTGCCCGTTCAGAGCCGGTTTTCTGCGCTTCGTTTGCGGCCTTGATTTCTCCGACGATGGCGTTGTGGAAGATGAGGGCCCGTCTCACTGCTCCATTTTTTCTTGGGCTCAGGCCAGAATCTCGTAGCAGCTTATCTGCAGAGCGCCTTGGGGTTTCTGGTTCGAAGGGCAACTGCTCATTCTTGGCTTTTTGGTTTTTCTTTTTCTCTCGTTCGAATCTTTTGGAGTACTTTCTATACTGCTTATAGTAGTGGTCAACCTTTTCCTGAAGACTGTTTATTTTCCGGTGTGCTTTACTAACTGCTCTCGCCTGCTTTCTCCTTCTAGCAATCCGTGTTCGTTGGAAATCAAAGGACACCGTCAG
Organism: Notospermus geniculatus; assembly: GCA_002633025.1. Classification (NCBI taxonomy): domain Eukaryota; kingdom Metazoa; phylum Nemertea; class Pilidiophora; order Heteronemertea; family Lineidae; genus Notospermus; species Notospermus geniculatus. The sequence continues at coordinate 19,735 of NMRB01003270.1, read as the reverse complement.
CTGTTCCTCTTTTGCTTCAGCACGCCTTGCACGAAAGGCGCGCGCTCGGCTTGCGTTATCTTTGCGCACGCGTCGTTTCTGCTTTTCAGATAACTGAGAAACGGGAACATAATACTGCTTCCGTCGATCTCTCTCTTTCTTAAGCCAGTCGTCTCCATATTTCTGCTTTTGCCTTTCCCGCCAAGCTTTCTGTATTTCTCACTTTTTGTGTTTTTGGTTTCCGCCACCTGGTGGCCAAGCCAAGAATCGAATCGGACCGAAACTTGGTGTCATAGGTCATCTGACCTAGGGCAAAAATAGATAAAGACCAAAAATATACCACTCTGAAACAGCCCAGCCCAAGGGTTTTAGTTATTTTTTTTAAATAATAGATGGCGCATGCTCAAAAAAGTTGCAAAAATCTAAAATCTTTTGGCACCAAAATATAGGCAGGGGCACAAGGAATACTAATCACAACTTTTTTTGCAAACCCATGCATTCCCTAATGAGTAATTAGCAATTAAAGGGTCCTGCGCCACCTATATTTAAAAAAATGAACTCAACCTGCTGGTCCGTGCCAGTCTGAGGTATAGTCATCTATTTAAATAGAAATTATGAGAGGATGCCGCTCATAATTAGGTTTATGCTGGGCAGCCTGAGATGACGGTAACCTGATTTGAACTCTCCTGACTGGTACAAGGTGACACGGATCACGTGATCACCTACGGAGATAGGCCTATGCTAATTTCTTTGTCTCGGGATAGGGAGGTGTATACCGGTGTAACGTTTTTCAGTGAGGCCCGTGAGCCAGTGTGGAATCACACTGACGTACGGCTTTCGGCCGTGTGTCAGTGTGAACTGTTTTNTTGTGTAATGTTATGTAACAGGGTCTAAGCCACAATTTTATACTGATTTCTTTCCATCACAAGTTATTGTTTGTATGTTGCTCTCTTTGCAGAGAATGCTCTCTCTCAGTATACAATTGTAAATAAAATTGGCCTAATCGGTCCTAGATCATCCAAACACAGGTGTTCATTCAGTTACTCAGTGCCGGAGCATAAATAGTATTTTTGATTGCCACTACCTCTGCAAGTTGAGCAAGCTTTTACAAACCATTCAACAAATGTCACCAAAAAATATCCAATGGAACTGTGCATTGACAGCATAAAATGCACACTTCACATGAATCACCTCAGGTTGGAATGTTGTTGGTTAAATGTGTTTTTGTTTGTCTTGCAAGCATTACAGCACCATCCTACCATGGACCAATATGGCATTATGGTAAACTTAAATAGACCTCAAACCAAGGGACAAGGCCTTTGCAATAGAGCAGGGACCTTATTCACAGAGCTACCGTAACTTACGGGATTGCGCAAACTACAGTATTTTTTGTCCTTTTGTGGATAACCTATTCACTATCAGCACGACAAAGGATTTGCGTGCCTTTAAAGTTACGGTCCAGAGCTTTGTGAATAAGGTCCCTAGGTGGGGGGGAGAGGAGGGCCCCACCCACACTGCTCTGACCAGTACTCATTCAGTACTGAGAAGAGCACTGAGCATAAGCCACTAATCCTTTCCCTCAATATTCTGGAAATAAACGTTTTCTTATCTTCTTTCAGGCTAAAACTTCCAGTTGAAGATGTTAAGAGCCCACATAAAGAACTGAACAAATGGTGACAAACAACACCGTTAGTTAGAGACTATGCTGATTATAGTGGGGAGGCTTCGTTGATCAATTGTGCACTTTCGCTTAGCAGGAAAATTGACTCATGGTTAGAGTACCGGTAACACAAAACAACGATTTCAGTTCTTGTAGAGATATTGAGAAAGTTAAAACATCTATACCCACATTTTAGGGGTATCAGAACCGAATAGTGATACTAGTATTGAATAAATGTGGCAGCTTGCGATTCATCTATGCACAGGAAATGGCCACTGCTATCAGGCATGAGAAGTGAAGTCCTACCCATGTTTCATGCAATGATAGGATGCGAAATTGTGTCAGCATTTGCTGGGTGTGGTATTAAGTTCCCACAGTTCACAAATACGCTATCTGAAGTCAATCACAAACAGACAGATATACTCAACCATGTGCCAAGTTTCCTGCTTTAAGGGAAACTGCAAAATCCACCTCAGATCTTTAGCCGTCCCACTAATAATAAGGTGCTTGGTAACGATGGGCATGAGATCAATGGGGATGAAGGCTTCGATGGAATTGACGATATCAGTCGAATAGAGCGCAACACCTGACGGTAACCTGCTAGGCCTAAAGCGTCACGACGTCCCGTACTCATTCCATGACTTCTTGACTTGAGACGACGTCATGATAACTGGAGGTTTTTCGAGTGACGTCATGGCATTCAGAATGGGGAACGGGACGTCGTGACGCTGTAGGCCTAGCAAGTTATCGTCAGGTGCTGCGCTCTATTGGAGTGATAGAGTCTATTTGATAAGTGAGCAGAAGACCTGAAAGCCCTCAAGAACTGAAGACATCTGTATAAGGAAGCAGTATTCAGTTATGTTTAAAAACAAAACTTGCCGGCAAGGACAAAGGTGATTCAGTAATGTAACTCATCGGGCACAGCATTGAACTCATACGGCATATACATGACCTTCGCTATGAGTGTTCCTGGTAAACAACAACAATGGAGTGAATATATTCAGTAGACTTGTGAATTGGAGTGAATACCCCGCGAGCAGACTTTGACTAACTGTATGGTTAAAGGAGCACGGTATTGGATCTCAAATGCGTTATTTGACTGCCGACGTAGAGGGAGCCACCTAGCGGCAGTAAGACGAACTACAAAAATGCATTACAAAATGTACGTAGTAAATCGGGTCAATTCGCCGACACATAGTTAGCCCCTGGGTTGGAGAGTGGCGCGGTGGCGCCGGCTGTCGATAAAAAGTGGCAATACCGTGCTCCTTTAAACTGAGGCAATCGGTCTCTGTTACAGATGCGCAAACTGCGCAGCATTACAGAGACTGAGATCAACCTAAACAATTTTTGTTGCGAAAATACGGAGATCCTGGCCAGTAGGCCTACAGGTCACAATTTACACCCCTACGGCTTCCCGTAATTTAAGTTACGTGTAAATAGGTAAAAGACTAAAGTGTACTTATAACGTATGACTTAACGTCCATGAAGCTTTCCTACGCCAACCATGATTGGTGAATAACCTGTCACGTGGCAATATATAGGTTACCGATACGTTACCTTTACGTTACGCTAATGAATAGAAAGCCAGCCCATTTACACTCGACTCCGCCTGCGGGACCATTATGGTCAATGAAATGGGTTGACCCGTACACAACTATTTTGCATAACGCGTCTGGTCGAGTGAATGCAATTATAGATTTGGTCTGTTTCGTGATTAGTAACACTAATAGCAATAAAGGTGGCGTAATTGTTTTTATGGACGTGGGTAGGGATTGGGGGTTATAACAAGAGAAAGAGCGGCCTTGTTGCGACAGTATGGATAGGCTGCATTTTTTTTCCTCTGCTTCCCCCTCCGCCATCACCACCACCCTTTCAACACCACAGAATTATCCACCAGCACCACGTCATGGCCGGTGTAACGTCGATAGGTGTTCCCCGTATTTCTGTGTTTTTCTTATTGTTTCCCTCCTGACGGATTAAGCGGCAACTAACCCAACAATAACCATTCTAGCCGCGTCTATTGTTCGGGAACACTGAGCTACAGAAACACTCACAGGTGTTACACTTGGTTTATTCCCATGGCAATATCAACCTATGAAAAAGATTTCCAGGCGATAAAGTATTGAATGGAAATGAGAGCCAAAGCCAGTATCATTCGCTGCTAAGGGTTTTTAGTCAGTAATTTTAGCAGGAGGAAACCGCAGTGTCCGGAGAAATAATGCGTTACCAAACAGAGTAGCGGTTTCTCCATCACATGAACATGAGTTCACCCGGTGATCGAACCCGCATCAGGGGCGCAGGATGGGGGGGGGGGGGGC
>NMRB01003269.1:59047-70043 GCA_002633025.1 Notospermus geniculatus | reverse complement strand
TACTCAGGAACGCCTTAACCCAAAGCGCTCCAATGTGATATGTGGCCCCCTGCAGATGACCTTTATGTCCATGTGAAGTTTCGGCCCGATCGGACATCCAATATGGCCGACAGGTGGCGTACATGTAACCCGAAAATAATCAAAGTCCTACCTGGGAATGACTTGACCCAGATTGCTCATAACTGATATGTACCTCCCTCTGTCATTAGACTATTATGTCCAACCCAGTGAGCACATGGTCCATGGACCATTTCATTTTTTGGACAGATTGCTCATCCCTCTGTCATTAGACTGTTATGTCCAACCCAGTGAGCACATGGTCCATGGACCATTTCATTTGGAACCGCAGGATTTTCAAAATGTTTGAAAGGGCATGTTCTTTTCCGGAAAATTTTTCCCAACAAATTATTCATTACCGATGTACTTTACAGACGACTGATTTTCACAAAAACTTCAGGTGTTATACCTTATGATATAAACTAGACAATGGAATGTGAAAAGTTACTCAAATTGATTACAAAAAAGTAACTTCCTATTTTCGTGATTTTCTCAAAGTTTTTCTTTCAGAAAAATGAGCAACTGTTGAAAAAAATCAGAAATGATTACTGGTAACAGTATATCAATTTTGAAATACAATTGAACACACCTGCAGCTAATTTCTTCTGGTACTTTGATTCACTTTCCTCATTTTCTTTCAGTTGCCAATGACCAAGGATGATGAATTTCAGAAAGTTGAAGCGTCACCTGAACTTCAGGGGAGAAAACTACTCTTTGGTAAATGGCAGAAGGAGTTGGTAGGTCACTTGCCTTTCTGGAAATTTTTCTCAATACATTTCCCCTTGAATTTCTCACTCTGACTCACAAAGGACACGTGACCCGTGACAGCAAAATGAGTCGGAATAAGCACAGAAGAATACCCAAGGTGACACCAACAGTTTGTTGATTTCAGGATTGTCTGGGGACTGGCCACTGTGAAATTTGACTTCGTCCATTTCTATAATACTGTTCTCTGGTTTGATCTTGGGTCTTCTTTCTGGCACATTTCGACTTCTTTTCTTGATAGACTCGATAGACTTCTAGCTTCAATTGAATCAGGATGGCTTAGATAGTTGTCCCAGCCCCCCAAACTCAGTGCGTTGCATACATTGCAGCCTCCAGGAATTTTGCACATGTGCTTGAGCTAGTTGACACAACATGATTCTCCAGTGCCTTTTTATTGGTTTTCTTAAGTTTTGAGTACCGGTGCCGGTACGGTACATGTAATTTGTTTCCCGAATAGAATTGTGTGAATCAACTGAAATTTGTCATGGACTTTCTCTTGATGTTTTCCAACTCAGATGTTTAGTTTGGATATTTTCTTGGTTATCAACAATTTCTGTCATTCTGGTGTTATGCAAGGTTTTTGGAAGTACAATGTAAATGCATAATACTAGATATACTATAAAAAAAGCTTCAAATAAATTTACCAAAATTTGACGTCTGCAGCTCATGCGGTGTGATCCTTGGGGAAAACGGAAAAAGCTATGCACTTGCAAATTGCAGGGATTATTTGTTGTGCTGTACAGAATAATCGCTGCAATTTGCATCTTCATAGCTTTCTCCATTTTCTCAAGGATCACAACTCAGATTCCTCAGTTGATGAAAACGAACAGCCCCTTTTATGAACATTCACCCTAACAAGTACTTCTTGCTGTTTTAAAGGAGAGGATTCACACTCTTCACGAGACAAAAACTGGTCGCCTGGAAGCTCAACTCAATCAATCTAAGGAAGAAGCCAAGCGACTCGAGAACGAAGTCCAACAGCTGAAAGCCAAGCTACGTACTTCTGAATCTATGGAAGGTCCAAGCAGAGGTGGTTTTGGCTTGTGTATTTCGTGTGCTAAAAACGAGGCCGTAGTTGTATCACCGAGTAAACGTCAGTCGGAGGCTATTGACAGGCTAACTAGGTAAGTGCTGGCGATTGATGCCTCATGCGAGCGTCCGTGGGTTCGAATCTGGTAGGAAGCAATGTCTTTCACCTTTGAAACCCGATTTCTATTTCATATTCTAACTAGGTAAGTGATGTGATCACTCACTGCACTCATTATGGTTTCCGATTGTTAAGATCGGAAACCATATTGTGTTTGGTTGTGGTGTTTGTCTGTGTATCTGTCTGTCTGTCTGCCTGTTCAGTCTGTCACTCACACCTTGTAACTTTGTTCCTGCAACAGCTACAGACCTGGAAATGTGACGTATCCCCAGGTAGCATTACCTGAGCTACAAGATGGAATGAAAATTTCAGGTCTCCGATACCTGGTATATCAAAGGTTGAAATGTTGTTTGTCACACTTTTGTTTCTTGAATAAGGGCATGAAATAGGTTTAGGAATGGGCAAGTCCAGGAGTCTTTCAATTTCTAACGGCACTGAGGCCAGTGATCCACCAAGACCAAGGTCACCAATGCCATTCAGTAGGAAATTTACATGTACTAATGATTGATTATTATAGAACATTCTCTTCCTCTCTTCCCATTGTGCTGTAATTCCTGTCCATCTTTTGCTGTGCAAGGACTGCATTTGGTCAATTTGGCAATATTTTTCCCTTCTTCTTCAGAGAGAGAGATGAACTTGTTGATAGCCTGGCACATCTGAAGTCTCGACTGGAGGAAATGAAATTAAGAGAGAACGACTCGTATGACCAAGTCAAAAAGAGTATTATCCTTGTCGAGCAAGCAGGCCTTGAGAAGACAGAGGTAACTGTGCACATAGAGATTTCTGCTCTTGCTGAAGTACATCTGTATGGTCAGCAGATCCAGTGTTATATCTAGGATTTCAGAAGGGCACGGTGCAAACTTTGTGAAAAGGGCACTTCAAGCTAGAAAAGGGCACTTTCATTCGTGACATTTCTACTAATGGAATTTGAGAAGCTTGTCGGTTAAAAATGTCTGCTATAACTCCAGTCAACAGCCAATTTAAGGCAGTTTCTAAGGTGATATGACCAGAACGGATCATGGCAGAGGGTCTGCGAGGTACTAAAACCCTGCGCCCTATGGGGTTAAAAAAGGGCACAGCGACGCCCCCTTTCCGCGGCACGGCGTACCGCCGCTCTAACATGGCGTAGATATAACCCTGACTGACCATCTTGTCCAAACAATGCCATCGACTGTGTCTTTAGCCTTGTCCCAATCATGTCATCTTTTGCGTTAACTCATAAATTATAAATGAATCTGACCCCTACTTGACCCCGCCTCTGAGCCAATCAGAACTCGTGAAACAAATCGCTGTTCGGCACTTTCTCTTCCCGCACACATTTGTAACACGGATTTTGATTGGCACGTCAATTTAGCCTTCACACACCGATGATTGGCTGAGGCGTCTGAGCTCCTCAGAAGCAGGAAATGTGATGGATTCAAACCAGGCTAGATGCCAGATGGACTGGTGAGAATCAGGTGGGTCAGACTGTTATTGGGCCTAATTTGTAAAATTGAGCTACATACATGAAAATTGACGACGGCAAGATAAGAAGAATGTTTTTCTGTATTATTTTTGTGTCTTCTGTATGCGTTCATTTTTATCTCTCTGCGCTTCGCATGGTGTCTATTACCAGTTCCGTTTGCGCCGAATCACGACCATTGTTGATTTAGTTCCAAAATTAGGACAATGGATCGCCTTACAAAGCTGTTATCACCTCGAGTTGCATGTTTATTTTCACTTTCAATCCTGTTGTGGAGCAAATTGGTTCAATTCCAACGCCACCAAAACGTAATTTGTAACACGCGTAACAATTTACACCTGCCGTATGGGATTGTGGGTATACATGAAAAGTAGTGTGCATTATTTGCAGAGACAATGGCAAAATGAGAATTTTAGGTCACGACGGCTGCTGCTTGGTGGGTGACGATGATGGTATGATCTATTTTTAGATGGTGAACACATGTTTGTGTTTTCATTTTGGAGTGGCTCGATCTCTGGCGAACTGAGTCATGAGAGAATTGATTATCCAGTCACTTTACTAGATTTGCCTCATGATCTGTGCGTTTTAAAGATCATATGCAATGTGTGGCCTTTGACAAGGCATTTTGCTGTGTTGCATGCACGGAAGCCAGCTGCACTTGAAGTAAGCTATTAACTCATTGCAGCTCACTTACTTCGAGTTTCTTGAAGCTACTGAAAGACCATTATCACTAACATGGCCGGCGATTTTGGTACCGGTGTAATGTTTTTCACTGCCCCCCATTTGTCAGTGCCTCCCAACAAAAGATTGACGGAATAAGCCGCGACGTGACAATGGGGGTACACTCAGCCCCAGTGTGTATCCGACGTCCCGGTCTCCTACACACTGGCACATTTGGGGCTCAAAAGCCGGTAACACCACTAGATGGCACTCCACTGGGCTCCANAGCAGGATGCTGCCGAAAACGTTTGTACCGTGTATATAGTGTATAGATATATAGATATGAATATCACATTTTGGATTTGCTCGTTTCTTTGGTTCTATAAATGTACCTCGCTACCAAAACTCTATTACTGTATATGTATTTTCATTTCAGGCTCTGGTTCAGAAAGAACAACTGAATGATGAACTATCGAACCTGAGGAGTCGTTTTGAAGAACACATTGCAGAGACTCAGAATAAAATTGCCCAGGAGAGAGTGGTGATTCGTAAAGAGTACCAGAAGGAGATTGATGACCAGAATGCTAAGGTGTTTAGATTTCGCTTCCAAATCCTTTGCTTCAGCAAATCTGTAAAGAGCATCTCGACACAAAATGCTATTTCAAGTCATGGTATTACCGGTAATAGAAATATTGCGTGAAATAGATTAGAAAATTATTCAGGAACAAAATCCAGCATTTTGATTGGTCAACCAACCTTTGGTTGCACCATTTGCTGTATCATGACATAACAATGGCACTAATTCATTGCCATGTCTGTTCTCCATTGTACTTGTTCTGGTGAACCATTATGCATGTACCGGTACATGAATAATGAACCTGGTTACCGTAGTCTTTTATTGGTCTTGGTAGTGATGGCAGTTGAAGAAAGTGGGGTTCATTGGCACACGGATTTTATCGAATTCAGGTCCGTAAAAAATCAATCAAATTGACTTTTGCGATGTCGTATCCGGAAAACTAGGGGCAAACAGACTGAAAACGGACCGGATCCATGCGCCAATGAATCACGCTTTATACAGAATTGGTGTAATTGTGTGATGTAGAAGTCTAGGACTTCTTTGAGCCAGAGAAGAGGAAGAATATTCTGGGATTTGCTCAAAACTTTTTAAGTATAACCACTGGAGTTACAAAGTTGCAATTACTGAGAAGTTAAAAATCTTCATGTGAGTAGGAAGTACTGACTACATGATTCCCTTCCAGTTGCTCGTTGTAAATAGGGAGGTTGAGATCAGCGACTTACCACGGATCCTTATACATACAGTATACGGATAGAATTCTGTACAACAAGGACAAATTTTGTGTACATTTCGATCTGTATACTTATAAGGATCTGTGATAAGTCGCTGATCTCAACATCCCTATTATTCCATGTAAACTGGCCCTAAATGTTTCTTACTGTCTTTCTTTCTATCAGATGAAGGACCTTAATGAAGAATTAGCAAAATCCAATGTGCGGTTGGAACGAGCCCTGAGGGAAAGAGGGGAGTTGCAATCTGAGGTGGAGCAGTATAAGATCCAGTTTAAGTCGTATGACACTGAGTACGGACAAGTGCAAGATAGCATGAAGCTGCAGATGACGAAGGCATCAATTGAAAGGAATTCAGCCTTACAGAATATGGACAAATTACGAGCTGAGTTGCAGCGATTGGAACATGATAGGGACCAGGTAGGTTGGAAATACTGACTCATTTTGTCTACTGACAAGAACACGTACTGCACAGATCTCTGTTAGAAGTGTGATATCCACATCTTAACCTGTTGACGGTTACGTAATTGGTATCTCAAAAACCCTAATTGGTCGGGTTTTTTAAGGAAAATCACCATCTTTGGGCATGGTCCTGACCTCCACCACATACAGTGGAACCTCCCTTAACGGACACCTCTGCCAGGACACCTCTCTAATCAGGACATCAATGTTCAGTCCCATACTGGTCATTTCTGTTCATTTCAACCGCTGCAATCAGGACACCTCTCTATTAAGGACAGCATTTGTCAGCCCCGACTGTAATTATTTTCGTCAAGTTCAGGATATCCTCAATCCTCATTATCAGAAATATCAAAAATAATCCCTTCTGAATCATTTATTATGGAAAAAGTCCCCGCCAGAACCTTTTTCAAATGGAGAAAGTCGTGATTCATTGGCCCCGGCCACCATATTGTCATTGAGACATCTGGTTGCTGCTAATAAAGTTCAGAACCTCATACACACTACAGGCGGAACGAAAGTAGTGTAAATGTACAGCGGGAGTTCTAAAGCATGCGTGGGGACGTGGTTTATTCAGGGTCTATTTCTGCACAATGCTTACAATGCTATTATTGAAACCAGTGACAATTAGTGTACAATATACTCTCCTGTTGGACATTTTATTTTTACACCTGAAGAAGCCAAGTGGAGTACTTGGGGAAACGTTGTGTTTCAAGTTTTTTTAAAGAACAAACTTTTAAAAAACTTTTACAAATGAACTTTTATCGGAGTGATATTATCCATAAAGACGCAAGAACTGTATCTCTCACACTCTGAAAAAATGCCGATCAAAGAAGTTATAATACTAGGGTATTCCATTGGTCCTGTCTTATGTTCGATGCCCATTGGATGCAAAAGTTCAATAATTGATTGTATATTTCAGGAACGATCTTGCCACCGATCTGAAGTTGAAGATTTGCGGCGGCGCCTGACGATGGCAGAGAGGGACCTGATGGAGAGTAAAGAGGAATGTATTTATCTGACAAGTACACTGCAGGCACATGAACGAGAGGTAGGTTGATAGGTTATGGTTCTTTTCTTCTAGAATAGACTGAATGCAAGAAAATAGTGGATCCTTAAGTAAATACTGGGTCCTTGTCAGCTACTGTTTTTAACCATCACTGAAAACCATGGCATCAAGTTGGTGCCAGCAAATAAGATTTTGGCAAAACTACTGTCCAATCAGAGACGATTTGTGACCCGCTCTGGCAAAAAGAGTCGCACGTCGCTCAGAAGGTGAGCCTAAACGAACCGAGATGACACCACGAGAGAAAGGAAGAAATAAATTCTTGCAGATTTCATAATAAGCAGACAATACTGAAACTGACAAACATTTGGGGCCATATTTACGAAGCCCGATTAGGCCAACACGCGGGTAAGTTTATAGTTATTCACGTTAAGGGCCTAGAAAACCATTGTTTTGCTACCCTTTACGCTGCTTGATCGGCAGCCTTTACCCGCAGGATAATCACCCGTGGTTAACTTTCCTTTGTCTAGCTGCAGGAGGACAAAGAAAAATTTGAACAACCTACAGGCCTTGTTTAGCGTCATTCAACTCTTTTCTTCGATCCTCCTGCACGTAAACGTAGGAATGTTAACCGTGTGTGGTTATCCTGCGGGCTAACGCTGCCGATCAAGCAGCGTACAAGGTAGCAACACAATGGTTTTCTAGTCCCTTACCATGAATAACTATGAATTTACACGCGTGTTGGCCTAATCGCGCTTCGTAAATACGGCCCCTGGTCTCTACCTGTCAAGGTAAGAGCGACATGCGACTCGTTTTGCCAGATTGGGTCACATTTGTGCTTGCAACCCAGTTCATCCTCTACGGACGGACTATGCGCAGCAGTGCGTGGCATTGCGTAATAATGGCTGCTCAGCGAAAGGGTTAAGCGAGTTATTTTATGTTCTTGAATTGAAGTGCAGTTGATGCGACATGCGACTCGTTTTGCCAGAGTGGGTCACATTTTGTGCTTGCAACCCAGTTCATCCACGACAAAGTGCGACATTCTGCCCCCATGGTTGCCATCATGTCACTGACTTGTGGTTGTGCCTTGAACAGAAATATTCCCATTCTTTATTTGCTTTGTGTGAAGCCTGCAGCACGCTAGTAGCCAACTCGGACATAATCTACAGTTTTCAGTTGGACATCGGCAGTACATCGGCCATCTCGGCTGGGCATCGGCTGTATGTCGGCAGGACATCGGCTGTATATCGGCTATCTCGGCTGGACAGTGGCTGTATATCGGCTATCTCGGTTGGACATCGGCTGTATATTGGCCATCTGGGCTGGACATCAGCTGTATATCGGTTATCTCGGTTGGACATTGGCTGTATGTCGGCAGGACATCGGCTGTATGTTGGCTATCTCGGCTGGACATTGGCTGTATATCGGCTACCTCAGTTGGATATTGGCTGTATGTCGGCAGGACATCGGCTGTATGTCGGCTATCTCGGCTGGACATTGGCTGTATATCGGCTATCTCGGTTGGACATCGGCTGTATATCGGCAGGACATCAGCCATCTCGGCTGGACATTGGCTGTATATCGGCTATCTCGGTTGGACATCGGCTGTATATCGGCAGGACATCGGCTATCTCGGTTGGATATTGGCTGTATGTCGGCTGTATAGCTGCTGTCTCGGGTGGACATCGGCTGCATATCGGCCATCACGGCAGGACAGCGGCTTTTTTTATATCAGCCATCTCGCCTGTATATTGCCATCTCGGCTGTATGCCGGCTATCTTGGCTGAATATTTTCTATCTTGGCTGAACATTGACTATATATATTGGCAATCTTGGCTGAAAGTTGGCTGAATCTTGGCAATCTTGGCTGAACATTGGCTGAATATTGGCAATCTTGGCTGAACGTTGGCTGAATATTGGCAGTCTTGGCTGAACATTGGCTGAATATTGGCAATCTTGGCTGAACATTGGCTGAATATTGCAGGCCTTTTCTTTGAAAAATCCTAGGCGTGCTAAAAACCACACGCCTAAATTTAGTTTTACAACCCTAGGCGTGTGTTTTTTCTGTGTCCGGTGAATTTCTTTGGCAGGCGACCTGATGACATGGATGAGTATTCTTATGCATTGGCACCCTGCCGCAGGGATAGATGGGGATGATCACTTTCTTTCTCACAAATGATCAGATGATTGTGATTAGCCCTCAATTTTTGGTGTACCGGTACACATGCATGTACTTGTACTTTGTAGTCAATAGAAAACAAGTGTTTGGTAAAAAAGCAAGGCTTTATTTTCATAAAACTGGTGTTACATATTAAATGTTGAACCCAATCATCAATATCTCTGCTGAGCTGTGTCACACTCACAGGCTGTCACTGTCCGTCATAGTAGTAGTAGCATGTCTTGCACAGATGATGGCACAATACACCTGAAAGGCAAAGAAAACTTTTTGAGGGGTGGTTGACATAGGGCAGGCACCTCACGCTCAGCACGTGTACATGTATTTGTTTACAAACACTGCGTTGACCAACCAATCAGCATGCAGGATATGCATGATAAGGTCACGGGACCTACAGCTGATTTGACATTCCAAGAAAAACGCACAAAACGCTACCAAAATCTCTCATCATCCACATTCATGATGGCTTTTAATTGATACCTTTCTGACAGACTCATCCAGAACATAACTTAAGGCATGACCTTGGTGAATTACGATGTCCACATGAAGGAAATTTTACATATTCAGGCCGGATTCAGACATCCTCTCCCCCATAATCACATGATTGTCTAGGCCCTAGACACAGTCACACTAGTCATGAAATTCACGACTTCGAATATTTGGGATATTCTACGTCGTGATTCAGCACTCCATGTTGTGTGGAGGAAATTCTCCCGTCTGAGAAGGGGTAAATGTTTTCACTGCTGGTGAAGCTCTGGAAGCAGGACATCATTTAAAAAGTATCCTATCATGAAGTTTCAATGTTCTAGATGACACTCCTACCGTTGCCCAAAAAATCTGACCACTTGTAATGCGTTTAAAATCCGAAGTTTGAAGGACAGTGAAAACACGCCGCCATATCCCTGTACATTGGTTTGTTGACTTCCGGAAGCGAAAGGTCACTTGGGAGTTGAAGGTTCGAAAGGTCGTAATTATCGGATGTTTCTTCGCCCTTGGAGGAATAAACTTTCACCATTGCGCATGCGCAGAAGGCGCAGTTTGAGCAATCGGAAACACTCGGCGATTTCCGATGACAGAAGAGGCAAACGCCGAAAGTGACGTCATCAAAACATTATGGCAGCCAAGTTCGGCGCGATGCAAGATCGCATCGAAAAAAAGCAATTAAACCTATGTGTTCTGGTCAGATTACAATCAAAATGGTCCAGTCACCTACTGTTTTATATGAACATTATAAATATTGGTATTAAAAGCAATTTTCGCTGTAGGTTTTCGAGATATTCGCAATAAAAGTGCAGCGTGTTCGCCCTATTGATATGCAAATTTTCGTTTACACTAGTCCCCATAGGAGTTTGTATTGGTGTATCCGGTCGTAGAATCATAACTACGTTATGTTCGGAGACAGGAGTTTTCAGTCTACAGTCACACACACAACAAACGCACCATATGCAGTGCATCACTTCACGTTTTACTGGTTTTGCTTAACTGAGTCACTTACCTTTACAACCATATCCTTACCACCGATGTTTTCAACCGCTGAGACAAGAACACAAGCCGCCAAATCCCACCTGTCAAAGGTGGAAACCTGACGAAATTGCCTTGTGGTTCTGTGCTGCCATTTTGAATTGATTAGAGTTGTGTTGGTTGTTTCAATTCCAAGGGAGCCGGAGATTCATCCATCTTCAGAACGCCGAAGACAATGACGAAGACGCGTGACTTTTATCAACTTTTTCGAGTGCAGACGCGTTGAATATCGCGCATGCAAATAAAAAATTAGGCGCGCTATGACGTGCGGGCGCAATCGTGCGCCTTTTAAGAAAAGGCCTGATATTGGCTATCTTGGCTAAACGTTAGCTGTATAACGGGTATCTTGGCTGAACGTTGGCTGAATGTCGGCTATCTTGGCTGAATGTTGGCTGTATGTCGGCTGTCTATTGGCTGAACGTTGGCTGTATGTCGGCT
>NMRB01003269.1:38130-51136 GCA_002633025.1 Notospermus geniculatus | reverse complement strand
GCTCTTGTATCGAAGGCAGTTTTGTGTGTTTGTGCGAAAATTCTTTATTTCAAACTCTTTCCACGTGAACCATTTACGCCGCCAGGCTTGTTATCAATATCTACCCCGCGTGACTGTCAGAGTGAAAATGGTGAACAAAACCTTGCATTCTTGAGCCGAAATGATGAAAAAAATTTAGGCCCCTACATGTAGACCTCTGAAAAATATTTTTTCATCAGACAGCAGCTGTCAACATTAACTGTAAAAGGAGATGGGGACAATGGACCCCGTCAAGAAAAATTAAACTGCTGACCATTCCGATTATTATATCATTTTAGAGAAAATGCAGAAAATTTTACATCACGGTCACTGTACTAAGAAAAAAATATTCTGCACGCATATACGACCGTCGGGGCCGCAAGAAATG
The DNA here is from genome assembly GCA_002633025.1 of Notospermus geniculatus. Classification (NCBI taxonomy): domain Eukaryota; kingdom Metazoa; phylum Nemertea; class Pilidiophora; order Heteronemertea; family Lineidae; genus Notospermus; species Notospermus geniculatus. Next base: position 50,730 of record NMRB01003269.1, on the reverse strand, counting down.
CTCTGTTCTGGGGAAACGACGGTCGGGTCTCGTAGCTGATAATTTGGGCTTGCAGCCACGACGGGTCGGGGCCAGAAGATATTAAATCAGGCTTGCAGATACGACCGTCGGGGCCGCAAGAAAAGCTCTGTACTGGGGAAACGACGGTCGGGTCTGCAAGACAGCATATTTACTTGCGGAAACGACCGTCGTTTCTGCAAGACGAAATTCATTACCTGCGGGACCGACCGTCGGGTAAATATCCCCAGCCTTATTGAAAATGTATCGGAGAACCAATTGGATGAAGCGCTTGGCCTTCAAACCGAACTTGATACTTCTACCTCTGGTGGTGATGATGAGGCTTCGCATCCTCGTGATGATGACATGGATGAGCACGGTGACGTTGAGGCAACAAGAGATAAGAAAGAAGTGATGAGAATGGCATTCCTGGAAGATCAGAAACGCAATCGTAAGTTGACAATTAATGACCCAACTAGGCCTATTTCCCAGGAACCTTGCCCAGCCTATAGGTAACCCTAAGATTAGCTAAACTACCTAGGCCTACAGTAGGCTGCGGTACTAAAATGCTGTTGTTGGCAATTTAGCAGCCTTTTCCTGGATAGGGACAGCTCTAGCATTTAAATGCTAAAAGAGAGACCGGTGTCAAGCTATCACACATATCACATCACCCACAAGCCATCACACATAACTTATCACCCATAACGGTTTTTACTAAAAAGTAGAATCATAATTTTGCAGACCACAGGTTGGCCAACACTATGAAGATCTAGGCCTAGTGAAGTCATCGAAGTTATGTTGCAGATTCTGATTAACCCTTCACACCAAACGATATTATTGCTGCTAGACATATAGGGTGTTGCCTTCTTCACTGCATCCGATATTATGTAATACTGGTACATGTACAATCTCATGCGCTTAGTGTGCTGCAGCAGTATTTTTCTTATGTGTGATGGGCTACAATCTTAGTTATTCAGAGGCGCTTCAGGACTAGTTTGCCGTATTATGCTAGTAGCTTTATTGGGCGGGCACACGTGCATTAAACTTTTCTTCCTTACTGCCTCCTCAATTATGTAATAAGTGAGCAAATTAAAAAGCGCATCCGATCTCCACGCGACAGATGTTTCCTTATGTGTGATGGACAATTACGTGTGCCCGCCCAATAAGCATAATACGGCAAACTAGTCCTGTTAAAGCCAGACACTATAGACAGATGGCTTATAATCGGCGAGCATAGTCTCGGTTGATGAGGTTGCACTATTATTTCGGCCGAACTGGGGAGTGAGTAGCGGTGCATAGTGCGCGGCTTTAAGCGCCTCTGAATAACTGAGATTGTAGCCCATCACACATAAGAAAAATACTGCTGCAACACAATAAGCGCATGAGATTGTACATGTACCAGTATTACATAATATCGGATGCAGTGAAGAAGGCAACACTCTAAATGTCTAGCAGCAATAATATCGTTTGGTGTGAAGGGTTAATCAGAATCTGCAACATAACTTCGATGACTTCACTAGACCTAGATCTTCATAGTGTTGGCCAACCTATGGTCTGCAAAATTTATGATTCTACTTTTTAGTAAAAACCGTTATGGGTGATAAGTTATGTGTGATGGCTTGTGGGTGATGTGTTATGTGTGATAGCTTGACGTAAGCAAAAGAGAGACCTGGTAATTATTGGTTGTTGTGGTTCTGATTTGGCCTTCTTGACTTCCCCCAAAAAGGGACAGCCTGTTGCACCCTCCATTGTCGACAGCAGTATCCACCAAAAAATAACCCAGCCGACTCTTGAGTGAAGTCTCTTACCCTTTTTGGTCATATCGTTTGTCAGGTTTATATCTATCTTTCAGGTGAAGGGAGTCACGGTAACAGGTGGAGTATGGCAACATATAGGATTGGTAAGTTTTGGCTCCTGATTAGGCAAAGAAATATTTGTTGATCAGCCCCCAACTAAAGTCTATCAGTCACCTGCTTCTGGTACAATTCTATAGGCTTACTGTAGGTATGCCTGTTTGCCCCATTTTCATCTGGTAATTATTGGTTGTTGTGGTTCTGATTTGGCCTTCTTGACTTCCCCAGAAAAGGGACAGCCTGTTGCACCCTCCATTGTCGACAGCAGTATCCACCAAAAAATAACCCAGCCGACTCTTGAGTGAAGTCTCTTACCCTTTTTGGCCATATCGTTTGTCAGGTTTATATCTATCTTTCAGGTGAAGGGAGTCATGGTAATAGGTGGAGTATGGCAACATATAGGATTGGTAAATTTTGGCTCCTGATTAGACAAAGAAATATTGGTTGATCAGCCCCCAACTAAAGTCTATCAGTCACCTGCTTCTGGTACAATTCTATAGGCTTACTGTAGGTATGCCTGTTTGCCCCATTTTCAGAGCTTTTTGGAAAATAAAAAAATCGGGGTCATTTTCAAGGGTCGGGCGAGGACGATCACCAAGTAATTTGCTTCTGTGGCTCCGTTGTGTTCTCTTTTCCCTGCTCTTTAAATCTATTTTTAAAGTCTATCTTGTTCTAAGGAGAAAAATTCTTTATTTCAGATTATTTATTGAACAAAACTTTAAAAAAGGACATTCACCAATTAATTTTTTATTTGGCCTTAGGTTGTCATCCTTGCTTTGGAGCCTGGTTTCGATTTGGTTCTTGAGTGATTTGCTTAATAAATTGTAAATATTTTGCTGATTTCATGTTACATGTATTTCTTTTTGCATTAAATGGACCCTGAATTTTTTAACAGTTTTGTTGATATGGATGGTAAATTTTTTTCCAGCACTGTCAGTGTACTCAAGGAGTCCTGCCTCCTATGAAGCATTAAGAAAGTGGGACATCTTCAAACTACCTTCAAAAAGTTCTTTGAAGCAGTATACTACTGCGATGCTACAAGAGGATGGACCTTATTTCGAGTATATTCGTGACCAGGCTGTGAAGTATGNCCAGGTGATTTCAGTCCAGGCCTTTTGCCTGTTCCCTGTATTCTCTTCCAGCATTTTTAATATTCCAATGTCCAGATCTTCAAGGTCAGAGTTTACTGGAAGCAGAAAAGAAAAGTCTTCCCAAATGGAAATCAATTGGTCAGCATTGCAACCTGAGGAGGAAGCCCAGGGGCAAAGCAACTAGGCCAGAGTCAGCCACTCCATTACTGCCTTCAGAAAGTGATGGCCACTTGGGCAGCAAAAAGGGCAGAGTGGCGGTACCCTGCAAGGGCATGGCGCCGCGCCATCTCCGTTTAATGCTAGGGGAATCACTGCCTAGTGTGATGTAAAGGTTCGGCTACACTAGGGGAATCATTGCCTAGTGTGATGTAAAGGTTTGGCTACACAACACTGCTCTTTGTACATGCCAATATTTTAAATTAATGATTCTCTAGCATAAAATCTTTCTTTTTTTCAGGAGTGATGGATTACAGTTAAGAACTTGTTTTGTGTAAAACCAGCCTGTCATGCCTGTTTGATATTGTTTCGTCTTGTCTCATGTGCAACCAAACAAGTTCACATCACTCCCTGTGTTGTCAATGCGAAGGGCCTCCACCTCACCAAACAGCTGGAAATTTTAAAGCGGTACTACAAGGGTGCAAGTGTGCAATGTAAGTTTCATAATCCATGTATTTGTTGAGATGATGGCTCACTGAGATTATAGTACCTTCCTTTTTGCCTGGCAGTGGCTCATACTGAAAGTTAATGGGATTAAGAAGCTTATGAAGTTGAGACAAGTAATCAACTCTCTTACCACTCTTGGTCAATCTTTTTAAAGCTTAAGTCTTGTAAAATAGTCACATCTGGGTGAAATGATAAAAATGGTTAACTAGACCAAACATCAAAGAATCTCTTATTTTACAGCACCATTCACCAAATCAGTGGAAAAAAGGCAAAGGAACGACTCACGAAGCCATGTACTTTCAACCAAGAAGGAACTTTTTCTGATGGGCTTCATTTGAGTGGTGAACATGGTCGAACAGCATGACATGGAGAAAGTTACAGATACGAACTTGTCATTGAAGAGCCAATTTTCGATTTTCTGTGTGTTCTGTAACAGGAACCTGAAACCCCTTGAAATCTAGTTCTGTCAAGAAGCAGGCCTTCTGTTCTGAGGCGAGCGAAAAAGTGCATGTGCCTCATAAGCAATAGAATTTCTGTTGTTTGCGAAGCACATGCACTTTTTCTCCCCTCAAAACAGTAAAGGCCTGAACAAGGGGTTTAAAAATATAAAGCAAGAGAAGCCATGGTTCATTGATGGACTGTTCTCCAAGGTTTACTATTCCTTTTAAAGTTTTACCAATAGGAATTGCATCATACCGGTTTGCATCATACCGGTATGTCATTTCAATGAGAGCCCACATCTTATATATTATTTGCGAATCGGTTTATTTTGTAACTCTTATCTCCATTTTTATTCTTGACACAAATGACGTGATATTTGACATACCGGTACATTATTCCAAAGTGTATATGATTGGAACGTTTCCAAAAAGTTTGGAAAAATTGATCAGATTGTACCCAAATAAGTGATTTTTTGAAACAGTTTTTTTGAAGCAGGTTTGAGAGTTTGTGACGTCACCCGTAGCAACGTCATGCTGTGTGACGTGGTATGAATGTAGGCTATGCACTTATGTCATGACGTCATCAATGGGAAATGGATGGAGCACGTGATCAGAACGTTTCATCCAACAGGACTTTGTTGTAAACAATCATTTAGGCCTATTCTCCGTGCTGAGCACAGGTTTTGCTAGTTGTTTTGAGGATACTAATTTATCATGTTTATGTAGGCAGACCGGTGCTTGGCTGCATGTCGTTTATATGAATAAAAATTTGTTTGAAATCAAAGTAAGTTTTTTTTTTTAAATTTTGTTCTGTTAAAAAAAGTCTGGCAGTAAAGAGCACAGGCCACAAGGGAAAGGGCACCAGAATAAATGTAAACTGGCCTTCTAAATTGGGAATAGTAGGCCTACAGAAGATGATCAAGATCTGGGCCCGCCCGTTTGCACGAAACTCACGACAGCGCTATCTTGGTGTTATCGCTACCGGTATCTTTTTAACATCAAGTTAGCACTAACACCAATATACCGCTGTCGTGAGTTTCGTGCAACCGGGCCCAGCCATATGGACCACAGGCACAGACAGAATGATGAGATGGATCAGAAGTTGACAGTCGGATACTACCGGTACCGGTACCGGTAGCCTACCCAATGAAGTTGGAGGACTTTGTTTAGTCTGCCACATTGATTGCAATCGTTGTCCATGTCTTGTACCATGTGCCCTCGATGCAGTGGGACGGAGGGTTAATTAGAACCAAACAGTGTATTCAGGTGCTGCATACACTCGATTCTCAGCTGATTGCTCTCATTGTTTGTTTTTCGTGTTTTTATTTTCGCGAAAGCGGTGTTTGTCATGTTTGTTGATTAAAATAATTAATTCATGTGGTTGGTCACGTGTGCCCATACCAATTGGGTCACTAGGTTTCCATGGAGATATAGTTTACATTGGATACCCCGGGAATTTCAATCGGTTCTTTCCCAAGACGATTGTGCATGCAGATGTAGCGCCGTCCGTCACCCCCCCAAAAAATGTGTAAGTAAAATACCGGTACCCACCGTATGAAAACGTGTTGTATGACTGAGAAAATTATGCAAGCTACGCCTAGGCCATTATGTCTTACAGGCCAAGCCTGCTTCACAAATGTCACGCCGTTTTGCATGTTTTGTTTGTCGCCACCTACGTAGGCCTGTGTCGACTGTGACAGCGCAGTGCATGCTGGGCCGTGCTTGCTGGGCAGTGCTTCGTCGACGTTTTCTTCTGTGTGCTCCCCTTTTGGCCCATGTAGAGAGCAATGAGCAATGAGGAAAACGCCCACACAAGCCTCGGGTACTCCGATATCTTTCACTGGGCCTGAAACAAGTTCACAACGTACAGACAGAGGTAGTCCTTGGCCAAGGTCAGGTGAGGGGCCATTCGTTAGGCCAACCCGAGTAAGTTTGGTAGGGTACGCGAGTACACTCTGGTATGCGAACTCTCTTTACTACGCATGCGCCAACTTGCCTGGAGTACTAGGCCTAGTATATACATGTATAGGCTAGGCTATGCCCGACCCCCGGCCTACTGAGGCGTAGGCTACCTGCCCTCTCCCACTGTGTCTGTGAAGTCCTAGTGTGCTGTTGGCCTCAGGGAAGGCCCTGGACATGGCTAGTATTGGAGGATGGGAAAACTGGTGGAGTCGGATACGGTTCGGTGTGCCTGCAGGCAGGCCTACCGAAACAACATCATCTGACATGTCAGACATCATGGACATAATAGGCCTACATGTCTGATCATTCGAAAACATGTTAAAAGAAAGAACGATCTTGAACATAGGGTTTCTTCAAAACATTCAAGCCTCCACCAAAACGAAGGACGTGGAGAAGGGGCGCCTCTTCTCCGTGGAACAACCCTGGCAATGAGACTGACAGTAACACCCTTCTGCACAAAGCTAGCCTAGATTTGGTTGCCTACATGATCAAGCACGTCATGTTTGCACCATGTTATGTGTTGTAGGCTAGGCTTGGCACAAAAAGGGCACATCCATCGGACAGCCTAGGGACCTAGATAGAAAGAAACTTTAGCCTATGCTGCTGTGCAATGTACAGTAGGCATGGTAGGCCTATTGTTAGAACATGAGATTGAGAACATGGAGAAGGAGCATTGCCATTACAGGTTTCTTAATGCATGTAGGCCTAGGCCTAATGTGTGCTAGGCCCCTCCTACTCCTAGGCCTAGGCCTAGACAGCTAGAGGCTAGGCCTATGTCCCGACAATGCCTGATGATTTGTCTCAGAGTCCAAGTCAGAGTCAGACATGTCTCCAGTTCATTGCACATCCCATCCCAGTGGCAGTGAGTGGCCTGGGCCCTGCCCTGGTGGCGCGAGTTTTTCAGCCGATATGTCCGCAACGGCTGGGTCAAATTCGACATAGCCTAGGCCTAGGCCTCCGGTAGGCCTATGCCTAGGCCGTACATCAATTTGACCACAGGTTCTTGTAGTTCGATAGCCTACTAGGCCAGGCCCCGTATTCATAAAACTACTTAAGTCTAAGTATGATACTTTATCTTTTGTGTTGAACAAAGGATACGTGTCATACTTAGACTTAGGCCTAGGTAGTTTTATGAATACGGGCCCAGGGGATCACAACACAACACAACACATGTCCTTACACACTTCACTGAGAGAATGTATGCTGGTCTGGTGTCGGCGTGGTCTAGGCCTAGTGGTTAGCGCGCCGGACTCCTGATCAGAGGGTCCCGTGTTTGATTCCCAGTCCACTGACCAAGAAAAAAAAAACACGCTCGCTTGTGACCTTGAGCAAGTCACTTTGCCACACTTGCTTCACCCGACCCAGCTCTAAAAGGGGTACCTGGCTGGTGGTGATTATCTATTATGTGAATGTTAGTCCAAGAGCGATGAAATCAGCTGCCGGAACTGTAATCATGGTAATGCTCCCCAGGGAGTGGAGAAAGTAAAATTGGAATGAACAGACCTATAGCTGGTGCAGTAATGTAAAGCGCATTGAGCAGTTCAACTATGCGCTATATAAGAATGAACCCAAAAAAGGAAAAAAGTTGTGTAACGACTTATGGTCCCCTAGAACCTGTGATTTGACTTGTCTTTCTTTTCGGTATCTTTCTGCTATCTGTTGAAGACTGAACTGATTGATTATCATCGATTGTTACTTTCAGGTGGTTTATGCCTAACCCAGTTATGCCTACCGGTAGCCTAGGTTGAATGCATAATTTTCATGATTAGGCGAAAACTGAATTGCTGGATTAAGCCTAGGCCTATAGTCAGATAGTCTAAAACTGTCTATAGATGCCTAGACGCCCTAGGCCTACATGTATTTACAAACAAGTTGTTTTCTGTCATCTCATCTTTTTTAATATCTGTCATTTTAGGCCTAGCAATGCTCCCCTAGGTTATTTAGTTTGCATTGAAACAAGGTCTAGGCCTAGTCGCGAATTATGTTAAAATGTAGGCCTACATGTATGAACAGATTTAATAAGAGATGCATTGGCATTGGCAATATATTTTCCAGTTTGGCCTTGGCTGTTCCCATTTTTACTGCAATAATTTGATTGTTAGGCCTAGTGTGGATGATGATTTCACAATCACATTTGTAATTTTGGGTGGGACTTCCCATGCTCCTTGCTCATTCATTTTGTTGTATTCATGCATTCAGGACACTGACCTTATCATTGGACCCAAGAACTGGGCTTTGAATAGGAGAATGAGACCCAATGTACAGCTAACATACATGTACAGTGCGAGTTACACCCCATATAAATGTATTGCCAACAGATAGAAACATGGTGCCTTAATTGCTATAGGGGCTACTATTACTCGGGGGCTACTAGTATTACCCCACTTTGCCTTATCATTGTGTGTCGATTTTTGTGCTCGCCTTTTCTTTGATTCATGTTAGGCTAGGCCTGTGTGCATTAGAATGATAGGCACGTCACAATACATGTTCACTGTCGTTTTATTTTGTTAGAGGTGGAGCCAAGTACGGCTGTATGTAGGCCTAGACTATATATATTGTTGACCTAACTCGGTGCACATCTATGTATTTGATGAACTTACATGACTGAAGTTGCTGAACACATGATGCAGCTTGTACAACACGGGTGACATTTGTGAAGTACACAGTAAAGAGGATTAGCCAACCTGTAGTGCATGGATTGCAAGCAGTAGCCACGCCAGTTTTCAGATAAGTTTCTTTTGTAATTTATTGTAATTTATTCACATGGCAGTATCTGTATGACGGATAGTTTGTGAGTATTTTACAAGGATATCAAGGCAAAGTCAGTATTACTACTTTTGTGGTTAAACTTAAGGTACGGTACTTTGTGAAATCTGTATTTCATTGCAGCATCTGAATCCAGCAGGCCAACACGGCGCATTACAGCGCCCATGTCCTCCGGTGTTGGTGCAAGTGGGTGTAGTTCTGGTAAGTGTTTACAATACTATGCTTACTTACTAGTTCTTTTTAGTACGGTACCGCTACAGTACCTGTAGTATAAAAAACTTCTGAAAAGAAAAGGAAATTCTGCATTTTCCAGTAACTGGTAACTGAAGTCTGTGTTTGCAACCTCAATGTTTGCAGTTGTACCACTGTTTTTCCCTTTCAGGCATGTGGTACTTAGTACTCTTCGACAAAGATGGATTAACAGCAACAGTGCCCGAGAAGTACATGGCTTTTGCCACCAAGGGCATCGGTTGTCGGGGCACTGTTGCTGTTCCGAGAAAGGCACCACTTACTGGAGAAATTCTAGAAATTGGAGGTATGCTCACCACCCCAGTCACAAACAGGGTTAAGGGTATGGGCGGTTATAACCGCAAATAAAGACGTTACAAAACAAAGACGTTTGTTGTTGTCATAATCTCTAGACGTTGTGGTGATCTCGAGTCGTAGCTCAGAAAGACAACAGATGGCGCTGCACATTCTCTGGACGTTGTGGTAATCTTGAGTCATAGCTAAGAAAGACAACAGGTGGCGCTGCACTTTCTGTAGACGTTGTGGTAATCTTGAGTCGTAGCTAAGAAAGACAAGAGATGGCGCTGCAAAAGAAAGACATTGTTGGTCGTACTTTCTCTAGACGTTGTGGTGATCTCGAGTCGTAGGTAAGAAAGATGACAGATGGCGCTGCAGTCGTTCACATGATCTGGAGTTGTAGCTAAGAAAAACGTAAGGTGGCGTGTCAGCGAAGGATGACGAAAACACCCGAAGTGTTACGAACGATACAGCGCCATCTTATGTCTTTCTTACTACGACTCAAGATTACCACAACGTCTAGAGAAAGTGCAGCGCCATCCGTTGTCTTTCTTAGCTACGACTCAAGATCACAACGTCTAGAGAAAGTGCAGCGCCAACAAACGTCTTCATTTTGTAACGTCTTTATTTGCGGTTATAACCGCCGATATAAGGGCCATTAATTGAAAGTGGAATAACCGAAATGCCATATCAGGAAGATTAATTAGGTAAAACCAGATAAAGATAAAACCAGATACCGTAGTTTAAAAGTTTATGGAAATATAGTGTACTCTAAGCTATCAACATTCTATCATCTCTTAATATTTATACATCGGTTTCGAACTGTTGAAAGTAACTATTTTTTTTCAGATGCCGAAAATTCGCTAGAAATTATTAAAACAAGTGATGAATTCCCAAAAACTGGCCGTGCAAAATCAATATTCAGAGCACAGCGGAGTGGCAGGACACAGGGCTACTTGGATGTTTTCCCTGAGGTATGTGCAATCATCACCTTCGGGACTATAAAAATGTTGCCCAATGTCGGTTGACATACCGAATGTCCCGCCGCTGGGACATTACAGCCATAGAAATACTAGTAAGTGGATGTAAGCCGTAGTCACAGGACATGATGAAATTAAATTTTCTGATAGAGTACATGTACTTGAACTCAATGTGTGGTGATGGCAAATACATGGCGTGATAATAATTTGCGATTATATTTCCTTATTTTTTTCTCTATGTTAGGAACCTTCCGATACCAATACAATGACAAATGAAAATGTAAGTGCAGTAAAACTTGCTCAATAAGTGCTTATGCATGAATTGCCTTTAGTAGTAAATCATAACAAAGAAACACACACATGCAATTGCAAACAAGGAAACTCTTCTCCAATTTTAGTGCAATTTCATTCTTGTTCCAGTCTAACTCATCTTCTGCCGCCGTTGATGATGCCCATGTAAGTAAATACATGTAGTCTATTCTCAACACACTGTAGGCTGTGACCTCCCCACAGCAGTAAGAGAGTTCCGCTCTGGAGAAGCAGAAAAAAGCAACCTTGTAATCGATTAAATTTTGGCTAAGAACAGCCAATCATGTCTCAAGAGAGCATTCAGCACTGAGCATTTTAATGGTGAGCCACCCCAGACCTCCATCCGGAGCACACCTTTGTTATACTCTGCATCATTGCTGTGAAGTTTCATGCCACGGCTGCAGGAGGAGTTCCGCTTTCACCAAAATGTGCACCTACATGCATCCAGCCTCAGACCAGACCAGCTTAAACATATCAGAACATGTAGAACTGTGTGCTGTACCAGATCCAGGCCAGATTTCTATGTACGGCATATGTTCAGTCAGTGTCTTAAAAGTTAAAGGCATCATACAGGTGTACCAGAAGTTCAGACATATTGAAACCACCCACAAAATGTGCATTGTATTTCCTAATATTTTCAGCGTCCTGATCTTGACGGAAGCCATCCCCAGACGAAGGTAAGGTTTGATTGCCCAGTTGTTATCACATCCATTCCTGAGTTACAGCACTTTGATGATTTTTGGGTTACGCCACCTGGTGGCTATGTTGAAATGCTGCTCTCATCCCAAAGTCGAACAAGGTGGCCATTGTTGTTGGGTTCATCCAACACACGAATAACACAGTTCTTTTTTTTATGAATGTAGTGTAGTTGATGAGTGTAGTTGACAGCCCATGTTGTTAACTTCGTCAATTTAATGCTAATTAATTTCATTGTACATGTTGTATTTCAGGATGTTGCAGCTGAGATTACCGAGATTACTGCTGAGGTAATTAGGCTTACATTGGATTCCATTAACTAATTTTTTTTGTTTTATTTCATTGCATTTATTCACCATGGGGGATTGTAAAGTTGCTCCCTAGTAGCACACAAACAAGCAAACTGTTCTCAATTTTTAGTGTGATTTCATTCTTGTTCCAGTCCGACACATCTTCCATAATTAGTGATGATGCCAATGTAAGTAAATAGTCCATTCTCAACACACAGTTCAGGGGCGTAGGATGGGGGTGCACTGGGTGCATGTGCACCTCCCAACAGCAGAAAAAATTAACATCCTAATTGAGTAAAGTGCTTTTCACAATGCCCAGTCATTTTTGCACACATTTTACCCTGCAATGGAACCTAACCACAAACCACAAATGGGCCAATTACGTGTGCATGATTGCATGGTTATCTTGAATCAGAGTATAGTCATGAACAAGGTCCTATTAGAAGTTGGTCAGCCGTGAATTGACATGCACACGTATGACTGCCCAATTTGTGGTTTGTGGCAGGTTTCATTGCAAGGTGAAATGAGTGCAAAAATGACTGGACATTCTGAAAAGCACTTTAAAGGGGTGCTGTTCACTTTCGGAACCATTTTCCCAACTAATTTTTCATTATGTTGTAGTTGTTTGATTTTGATGATAACTTCAGGTATAATGTTTTATAATGTGGACTACATGTACATGTACATATAATCATTAAAGAAAAATGTGACATAAGTTTCATTAATTATGAAAACTAAGAGCATTTGCAGAATGTCCGATATCAGCATGAAAACAGTGAAATCATGTCTCGGAGCATTATCGGTTTCAAATTTTTCTGGGGAGCCCCCCCCCCCTATACCTCCATCCGGCCCCCCCCCTATACCTCCATCCGTAGCAGACCTTTGTTGCTCATCAGTGGTAGGCCTACTGTGAAATTTCATGCCAAGGCTGCAGAAGGAGTTCTGCCTCACAAAACATTTGGTAGCATCCCCGACACAAATGTTCACACAGTTACCTGGAGTTCCATGTGCACCATAAGTTCAAACAT
>NMRB01003269.1:22959-37899 GCA_002633025.1 Notospermus geniculatus | reverse complement strand
ACCCCCCCCCCCCCCAAAATGTACATTGTATTTCCTAATGTTTTCAGCTTCCTGATCTTGACAGAGGCCGTCCACAGACGAAGGTAAGCTTTGATACCCTAGTTGCTATGACATCCATTCGCCATTTGGCAGGTCCCTGGTTTGAATCCAGTTGGGGCCAAATGGGATTTCATTTCCATTTCTTCATGTCCATCGCATGGGGCAGTGAGCCATTCATGATGTCTTGTACCTTAGGCCTTTTATTTTTATTAGTTGGTTTACGAAATAAAATCCTGAAAGGCTGAAGCAGGATGGAGGAAAAAAAACATCCTTCAGCTCAGCTTTTTAAAAATAAATCCTGAAAGGCTGAGGCAGGAGGGAGGAAAATCCAACGTCGGCAGTTTCGTAAACCAACTATTTAAAAAAAAGGCCTTATTTCTATGAAAAATGTGTAGTGAATACAAGCTCGAGCCTCATGTTGACATTTCTTCACAGACCAAGTTTTCTTAAGCATCTCATAAGGGACACACACCGCATGAGCTACTGCAAAATCTAGTCCGCAGTCAGGTGTACTTCACTGCGGACAGAAATTAGGTCATCCAGGTGTGCTGTGTGTATTTATATATCGTAGTATGCAGGACTGGCCTAATACAGTAGTTTCGCAGTAGCTCACGGAGTGTGCCCCTTATGTAATTCTTTCATTTGCACTGACAACCAAATAACTGAAGACAATGGGTACCAGATTCCGGGCAATTAGGGCAGCTTGAGAATTAAGCCAAATTTTGCCAAGTGTTCAGCGAGCCTGGCTAAATAAATAGCCTCTTTATTCTTCATACAGAATGCTAGAGGACGAGGAAGAGGCCAGGGACGTGGACGTGGTATTAAGAGAGCTGCCAAAGATGTAAGTACATGTACATTGTTGTACCTGCATTATCTCATCTAAAATGACCTGATTCAGCCACCTGAAGACGACCAGGGAACACTGGTACAAACATTGTGGAAATGTATACATGTACATACATGTAAAAGAAGGAGTCTCAAAAGGAACTGCATTGTGCTTACGATAAACACAGTGTCTTGCATGTGTCCTTAATATGATAGGTTGACCAAATAAACATCAAATTCCTTGGCCGGGGGCCTGCTGGCGATGGGCCTGTTCCGAAAGGACGAAACATTGACTTTAAGGAACACATGGATGCAGCACAGACTGCTGCAGTCCTGGAAATGGTAAGTTCTTGGATGATGGTATCACCTTTGTCTACTTAGGTTCTTTATCTTTGCAAATTTTGTTCAGCATTGCTTTATGCAAGTATCAATTCATATCTTGTACACCCCCCTACTCAAGGGTTCGGAGACAAGCAAGCCAGACGGTACTATGATAAATTTGAAATCTACTAATGAACGTAAACGTAAACAGTAAATTGCAAGACCACACAACCAGAAAGAACAATCCCTTGGTGCCACGCGAAGATTTGTATAGAAAGGGCGGCCAATGATCAGCCTTCATAGACTACTTCCCGTCTTTGCCGCTTCACCCGCTGGCGCTCCTCTTTATCTTCGCTATACAAAGACAGGATCGGGTCGCCATTTTGACAGGGTGTTATGACGTCACGAGCTCTGTTTGTTCGGGAAACCCCTCCATTATCCAAGATGGCGTCATGTGGTAGATAGTGGTAAGTGAGCTGTTTGGTTGAAGCCGAGCAGTTTGAGAGCCTCAGAAGTGGATGTTTGCCAGTCACCTTATTATTTCGATGCGCAAAGAGCGTGCGCAGTGGTGTGGATAGAAATCCCTGTCAAAATGGCAGCCCGTGCCTGTCTTGAATGAATGAATGAATGAATGAATGACTTTATTTATTTACTCAGACCTTAGAATAGGTACATGGGTTACAATGATTTGTATAGCGGAACAGGAGCGCCAGTGGGTCGAGCGGCAAAGACGAAAACCAGTCTACAGCGTTCACGTCACCTCCAAACGACCAAAAGAGCGTTCGTCCGTCCGGAAAAGCCTATCAGTACGACATTCCATGACATGTTATGCTATTACATGATGTTTCCTGAAAGGCTGAGGCAGAAGGGAGGAAAATCCAACATCGGCAGTTTCGTAAACCAACTATTTAAAAAAGGCCTTATTTCTTTGATACTGAATAATTTTTGTGACTTTTGCATCGCATTGTTTGTTAATGTTATTTTTTTTGTTAAATGAGATTCATTTACAGCCACAGAAGAATCCAGGATAAGGTAATATGTTCAGTTCCTTACTACATACTGGTCTTGTACCGGTAGCCTTGTGGTAGTCCAAGTTGTTTCTTTTTTACCACAGTGGTGGAAGGCATAACACATATCAGATTACCACACAAGCAACATTTGACAATATCTGTGACCAAGGCGGACGTATGCAAAGTTTCAACATTATAGCTAATGTCAACATAGTCAAGTTATACCGGTAGCCTACAACATGCCAACCTCGTAATTTCAGACTAACTTTGACCTCTTGGACCTTGAAAAGGAAAATAAAAAAGTCAAGCATTACAAATGTATGTACATGTACTATTTTTTATTGCAGGTGGATAAGTACATAGCTAGAAAGCTTGTGGTTCTGGACGATCCAGAACGTAATAAGCTCTGCTGCGTACATTGCCCACTTGCAGAGGACCATGCTGAAAAAATCAACACTATTCTTCAACAGAACAACAGAATAGTTGAGCTCCTGGAGCAGCTTAATACCAAGCTAGGTCCTCTGCAAGTGGTTAATGTACAGGCAGACAAAGACGGATTCGTCACGGTGAATCCAGAACCACAAGCCCTGCCTGCAGAAGACCAAACCAGGCCTGAAGAACCGCAGCAGCGTTATCTTCCAGTTCCAGTTGCCCCACCAGTAGTAGAAGACGACCTTCAGCAACTTGCGGACATCATTCTCCCGCATTCTACAAGAAAGAGAAAAGTTGTTGACAGTGTCGCTATTGGCACAAGAAGGCTCCCTGTCTCTATTGGCACTGAAAAATGTAATATTGTCCGCAAGGAGGTTCCACTTGCAAGTAATCCAGAGAAGTCCGAAACTATTGTGGAACTACCACAAACGCTTATCAATTCGGCAATGTCAATTGCCGATAATCAGAATGACGGAAAAACATTCCTGAAGGTCTTAGTATTAAGTATATATACCAAAGATGACCTGCACGGACGGTGTGTTATGGGGAATCAACAGATGGGGAAGCCTGCGTTGTCCCCCACACGCATGAAGGCCTGCCGAAAGGCACTGCTGAGTAAATATTGTCCCACTGGTGCGGACCCACAGGAGGTCTGGCGGGATTCGTACAAAAAGCTGGACAGTGCCCTTCGGCAGTGGGACTTCTCAGCCTGAACCATCTGGGGATTTCCACACATTGTCCGTAGAAGTTAAATTGAAATGTTCCATGAAAGCCGTAACATTTGTTATTTGTTCTTCTGGTACATTCACCAAGATGAGCACGTGGTCCATGGACCATTTCATATTTAGCCCGCTTAAGGCCCAGAACAGGCCTTATGCTGTGGTTAGGGGGTCACTGAGTGGTGGTGGTGTGACGTGCGTCAGTCCGTACAGTGGTATGTCCGTGAACTTTTGGTTTGTTACAGTGACCACCACCATGATCTGGGGACAAATCATGTACTATAGTTTTACTACATGTATGAACTTCATAGTACATGTTTTGTAATTTGCCTGCAGATCATAGTACAACCATAAAGAATACATGTAGCTCATTCAGGAGAGTTCAGACATTTTTAGCTCACTGGGGTGAGCTATTACGATGGTGCAGCGTCCGTCATCCGTTGCCCATTAGCAGGGCATGCTTCGTAACCGCTGGAGCTGTTGATCTGAAACTTGGTACATAACCCCTAGGTCAGATGACCCATGACACCAAGTTTCGGTCAGATTCGACTTTCAGTTTGGTCACCACAAAATGTGCAATAACTCCTGAAATAATGACTAGGCCTACATCATCTCCAAATTTTTATCATAGGTGTAGCTAATAAGGATACATAAGATGTAACAGAAAATCATCAAAGTGCTGTAACTCAGGAACGACTTGACCGAAAGTGCTCCAATGTGCTATGTGGCCCCCTGCAGATGACCTTTATGTGCATGTGAAGTTCCGGCCCAATCGGACATCCAATATGGCCACCAGGTGGCATAACCCCAAAATCATCAAAGTCCTACCTGGGGATGACTTGACCCAGATTCCTCATAACTGAGATGCACCTACCTATGTATTAGACTATTACATGTATGTCCAACCCAGTGAGCACATGGTCCATGGACCATTTCATCAGCTTTTAAAACTGAATTGGTAATTAACTTTTTGAATAGTTGATATAACTGGTTTTCAGTTCAACTGAATTGCAAGGCCATTGAGATCAAAGTTAAAAATTTGTCATTTCATTAGCACGTTTCGTCTTCAAACTTGGTGGGATCATGTTGTAGGTACATGTAATATCCACCAATGTATGACTGTGCACAGCTGTGCTTTGGCACATGTGTGACGGTCTACGAAAACCCGTTGGAAGTCACTGGATGATCAACAATATCTTCACATTGCCTGTGCATTGATATGGTACTGCTGTTTACCTACCATGTGTACATTTCAGCTGTTGTAGTGTTGAAATGTGTTAGTTTGCCACTGCCATTAACAATACGACATCCAACGGGTTTTCATTGACCATAATACATTACCGTTCTCTAGGAGACAATGATTTCAACTGGAGGTTTTGGCCATAATCATACAGTCGAACCTCGTTTCAACGTACCCCGAACTGATGCATTGTGGGATAGCCTATAACGTTCACATTTCAAAGTCCCGATTTCCCGTAATTCATTTTCCATTTGCTGATTTTGCTTACAACGAACACCTTTATAACGTAAACTTTATTATAACGACCAGATTTTCCCCACCAAATAGTGAAAAGGCCTTCGTTACAACGAACAGCGGAAGCTAATTGCCGCAGCGGCCTTGCTTATGAACAATGTACAGTGCAGGATTCCCCTCCATTGCTTTGCAACACCTCAATACATTGTAGTACTCACTGTGAATAGCTGTTGTAACTCCCGTAGCCGCCACGTGGTCCTGAGCACATGGTCAGAAAACATGTCTGGTAAACGAAAGCAACTCTCACTGTCCATGGAGGCTGAAATTGCCTCTCACTTTTACTGGAAATGGTTACAATGAACTACCGTTATAACGTACAGATTCGTTATGTCCCTGGAGGTACGTTGTAACGAGGTTCAAATGTATTATCCTGGAACTTACGGCTTTTCCTGTAACATTTCAATTTGACATTCATGTTCTTCTGGTACATTCACCCAGGTGAGCACATGGTCCGTGGACCATTTCATTTCTGGTCACGAATCAGTATTCATGCATGTAGTTTTGATAAAACAATACATGTACACCCCTCACCATTAATTTATCTACACTTCAATTCTTTGAATATCTTGAGAACAAATTGACCAATTTTGATCGGGTTTGTGATTTCAATGCCTTGGTCAAATAATTCCAGCTGTTTTGAGTGATTGCTTTCACGACAACATTATGTAATCAGCTGTCAAAAAATGGCTGTAAAAGTCAACTTTTTAATTCTGAACTGAAATTCGGTCAATTCGTTCACCTGTTCACAAGATATTCGAAAAAATGAGGTGTAAATAAATTAACATTGAGGGGTGTACGTACAAGATACAGAATAGCACAAAATTGACACACCAAATGATAATAAGCAAGAAGTCAATCTCCAGAATTCACAAATTTTCTACCCCAACCAGGGTCTTTTTCAAGTGAAGCTCTAGAAAAGAGAAAAGTCTTTTCTACAGTTTCAGATTGTAAAGTTCCACTTGAAAAAGACCCCGGTTGTGGTAGAAAATTCGTGAATTCTGGAGATTGACTTTTGGCTTATTATCGAGGGGTGTACATACCTTTCAATATCCACTGGCTGCCCCATTGTTCTGCAGAACGGCAGGCACTACTTTCCTTAGGTGAGCGACGTATGGCTCGCACTTCTCGGGAGTCATTGTCAACCAGAAAGATTTAATGCCACTGATAAGCGACTCCTGAGTGGTTGGTTTGTAGACATTTTCAAGGTATCTGCAAAGAAAAAATTCAACAATGTACAAAATGTAGTAGTCGGAGCATCATAGAGAGGTTTCGCAAGCGCCCGGTTAGGACATACGACGACGTGTATCTATTATGTTAGTATACCCAAACAACGTAGATAAACGTCGTCGTAGGCCCTAACAGGGCGCTTGTGAAACCTCCCTATTTGTTTGCAGTACCGGTACTTCCAGCAGGAAGTACATTTATACTTCCAGAAGGAAGTAAATGTACTGTTAGATTTGCATACAATTCTTGAAATGAGCATGTCAATCCTCTATTAGTTGCCTTCAACTTCTTTGCCATTTCACTGTGTAAATGATCCATTTTCAGCTCACCCGGTGGTCACATTAATGAAGCCTTCGCAACTTTGCATGTAAGCAAATCTGCTGTAAGACAGTAATTCAGTGAACAATATGGAATGTGCACCCGAAAATACACTAAAGGGAAAGTTGCAAAGACTTCGTGAATGTGACCCTGGTGAGCTATTAGGATAGAGCAGCCTCCATCAACGTCATACATTAGCAGGACACGTTTCGTAATGGCTGGAACTTCTAATCTACACGGGTTCCTGGTCCCAACATACATGTGGCTCAAGGATAAGGGACCGGTATGACCTGAATGTAATGACGCAGTTGATTGGCTACCTCTTTTTTATTTTGAATTTGTGTTAAAACTGGACATTCGTATGGTGTACATACCTTTTCAGTGTTGCCCAAACATCTTCTATTGGGTTTAGATCTGGAGATTCGGCAGGTGTCTCCCAATAGTTAATTCCGCTTTCTTGGATGTAATTCAGTGCCTGTAATTTTGTATGCAAGAAACGATATGTACAGTCATTGACATTGCATGTAGTTTATCTACACCTACTACATGTACCTTGAATATTTCAAATACTACTGGGCCAATTTTAACACGGTTTGTACCACATGAAAGTATATAACCTTGGTCATATTTCTGCATCAAAATTTTGGAAAATTGGAAATATCATAAGTATGTAGTAGCTCATTAGAAAACCCCCTAAAAATCAACATTTTTATTATGGAATTTATTTGTGACTTTTGTTACAGAGTTGATAGAGTGGCAGTTTCTAAGGATTTTGAGCTTTGTTTCATCAAGATATCTTGAGTGGTTGCTGAGATATTTCAGATTATCAAAATTTCGACATTTTGAGGATTTCTAAATTTTCACAAAATTTTGGTATTAGTAGACAGTGCCCACCTAAAAACGTAGGATTATGAAGTTTTGGAACTTATAGCGTAAACTGGTGAGAAGTTAAGCTTGTCTTAAGTAAGGGGTTATTTTCAAATATGAATACATGTATCTCTGCCCAGTTAACGCAAAAAGTTCCAAAATTATTGTAAACCCATATTCTGAGGTTAACTTTAACTAATGGCATCAAAATATCCTACAAAACACGAAAATCTCAAAATATCAAAATTTCGATAATCTCAAATATCTCAGCAACCGCTTGAGATATTTTGATGAAACAAAGCCCAAAATCCTTAGAAAGTTCCATTCTATCAAAACTGCAACAAAAGTAAAAAAAATCCATAATAAAAATGTTGATTTTTAGGGGGTTCTCTAATGAGCTATTACATAATTATGATATTTCCAAATTTCCAAAATTTTGATGCAGAAATATGACCAAGGTTATATACTTTCATGTGGTACAAAACGTGTTAAAATTGGCCCAGTAGTATTTGAAATATTCAAGGTAGTAGGTGTAGATAAACTAATGTTAATGACTGTACAATACATGTACTTCCAAATTAATGCTATTTTCAATAAAGGTAAGGCCACATATACCATAGTCAAAGAATGATCTGTCCAAAACGGTGACAATGGCCATGTACTTAGTTAAAGAATTATCCGTCCAAAAGGGTTACAATGCCCACGAACGAGTCAAAGAATGATCCGTCCAAAAGGGTTACAATGCCCATCCATGTAGTAAAAGAATGATCCGTCCAGCTGTAAGAAATTTAATGCGTCCCACTACCTTTACATTACAAGCAAAAAGGAAATTGAAGTGTACAGTAGATTACCTTCTTAGATCGATGTTTCGGATCATTGTCTTGGATTAAACGGCCGTTCGTGACGGCCCCAAACCTCTTTACCAAGAACGGTTTCAGGTAATCCTGAAGCATGTGGAGAGAAAATTTGAAATAGTGAGCCGCTCAAGCAAAAGCACTTGCATAGTCGCTGGTGATCATTATTGGTAATCAGTTTACCCAACTTTTATCACTGATGCCCACTAAACATGCGTCTACGCACATTTCAGCTTTTGTGCTGAAGACATTTTAATGTAGACCTAACCCTTTTCTAAGGTTGCGACAATCGTCTGCTTCTGCGGGAGCGGGTCACAATTTGCAATACATTGTTGTTATTTACATACATAATTGTACAATACATGTGGTTCTGAAACAACATAATGATCTGTTCTTGTTGTAACAATAATTAATTCAGATCAGACCATTAAATCTTATTATTTGAAATAGAAATGACTGCCAATCTGTTTTAATATTATTACTACACTTCACTGCAATTAATGCTTTATTTTGCTTAAAGCCGAGTACATAAGCTGTGTACTATACTGTACCTCGAGGATTTGAATGTACCCATTCGCATTAAGGTTCCCATTGAATATACAGATGTCTGTAGCACCACGTTTGCTGATTCCAGCCCACACATGTACCTGAAAGTGAACGAGAAGTGTAGTAGTAAGAAAATTGGAATGCAATTATGTCAGTGGGTTCAAACAAGGCAATCAGACCCTGTAATTGTCTTGGCTGTTGTTGGGTCAATGCACACTGAGCAGCCATGCATTTTATGTGTATAATATGCACTTTATGTGTATAATATGCACTGACGCATTCACTGACAGGACTGGTGCTAGAGACACTTCATCTCCTGAACTCCAATGTGGAGATTTAGCCTATCAGTAGGCCTAACATGTACTGTTGACACTAACCTTGCCGGGATGCTTCACTTTCCCAACTTTGATCTTTGCTTTTCCAACCTCACGGAAAAGGAGGCGCCCATTCTGCTTCAGAAAGATGGACGATTCATCTGTGAAGACCATATCTTCAAACTGCTCTTCATTGTAGACGCAGTTCAGGCAGTAGAGTAGACGCTTTCTGCGGTTTGCAGGTCGCACAAATTGACAATATCTGAAAGCAAGATTACAAATTACTTGTATGTTATTGTCTGAAGTCGAATTATTGAAGCTGAAGAGAGTCAAAAAGGCACAGAAAGGGCAATAATGCCACAATGATGATGATGATGTTCATTGGGCCTACCACAGGCATTGCATTTAGGGAAGCAATAATGATAGCATGTGTAATCGCACCACATGAATTATGGTAAAAACATGTTCCATAAACGAGCAATTGTTTTATGGCACCCCATACTTCACAAGTAGCTCTTTTTCACAAACAATCAGACAGATCACCAGTATCGGTATGAGTAGGCATGAGTAGTCTTGTAAGTGACAGCCTGTGACCTTTCTGTTGTTCTGTGATCATGGTGATGGCACTCAATCCTGTGGGCTAACACAGATCAATGCTGATTTGAATAACAGCAAAGGTGAGTGTTGACCCAAAGGTTGAGCATGTCTGTGCGAGAGGCATGGCAGAGGGTTATGCAAGACAAGGATAGGATGGCGGAGGTGCATCTTCTACATATATACAAAGCATCCATGACTCCAGTAGCATAAAGGCCAAGCTGTGGGAAGTGCGCCAAGTGTGGGAACAGGAAACACAATGTTACTTTCCACCTGCTGGCATGCTATTTGAGCTGCATTCACTACCAAAACAGCAACCTGGGAATGAAACAATTTAAATGAATACGTACATGTACTTTTACATGCAAACAACAAGCGAACATTCTTCTCAACACCCCACACAGTTACGACACACTAAACAGTGAGTACGGTAACAACAATGCAAAGCAGGCAGAAATAAATAAACCTAAGGAAAGTTGTAATATTTTATAAGCAGTCTAAATACCGTTCAAAATAACACTCGGACCAAATTGGGAGTTGGGTTTGGTTTTGGTATGATGGTCATTAACATCAAGTTCTTACGTGTAATGATCAGATATTGTGTATTATCTGAGAGGCATACACGTATTTGTATGAATGAACTCAGATTCTGAAACAGCCGGCTGATGTTTTTTTTTCTTCATTTCTAAGTACCGGTATAAAGATTATTGCATTTTTGTTCTCATTTCGGTAAAATCGAGTGTTTTTTCATTTTTCAAACCAAACTCATTACTACAATACAAACACGACAAAGCGGGAAAAACTTAAGGTGCGGCTCAACGTGGCAATTGTCAGCCAAAAGTTTGCTGTACATGTCATACAGTAACTGGACAAAGATTACCCCGTGGAAGTTGTTCAGCTAGTGTATGATAGCAGTTGCTGTATGACAGCAATAATTCACAACCTGACAGCAAACTTTAGACAGAAAACTGTAACGTGGAACGGTGCCTTTACACTGCAACGGTAACTACAGCTTAATGGGAGAGTTATATTACTGCCGCTAGAGGCCGCATATTAGCGGTACCGGTACTAAGATGTCATAAAACTTGACGTCACGGACACAATAAACCACGCAAGGCATCCACGGCGTTGTAGAAGTAATGGCATGCACTTCTACACTGCGACGTCACGTTCCATGACATTCTTGGAACGCTAACTGCTGGTGGCGTCTAGTGGCAGTAAAATATAAAATTAGGACAAGCATGCTTCTATTCTAATCCATGGCTACGCCTAGAGTATATAAAGTGAACATAACAGTAACATACATGGCAGAGTAACTGTGACTGGACTCGGCCTTCAGGGGATTGGAGCGTTTTTGTGTGCAGTAAACAAAAGACAAAAAGCATTGTTTGTTTCCACTTTGGTCACGGCACGGGAAAAAAATCAATGCTTTCTAGCGTTTCTGCACAAGGAAACGTTCCATCCAATGGACAGCCGCGCTTCAAGGCCTACAGTAACCATGGTAACACTGAAAAGCTGTCTTCACAGGGATTCACCATATCCATTGGCCTGGGCCTACTAGTGAAGCAAGTTACCTCTCAACATACATTTCTTTCAGGGCAGTGATTTTAAGAAAGAGTGTGAAAAACTCCCCAATTGATTGTTTCCTCTTAATGCAAATGTTCAAACAGCAATGCCTGCTGGTAGGCAGGTAGTAGGCCTAGCAGGCCTAACTGCATAATCCCCCACGCCTATAGTAGGCCAAGGGAAGTGTGAAGGGTTAGGCCCTACGTTTATCTAGGCCTACTGGCCTTTGGTGGTGCACTGGTGGGGGATAGCCAAGGGCCTAGGCCTAGGCGGATGGCCATATAGGCTAGGCGCCTAACTATCATGACTATAATAGGGATGATGACTACCGGAAGGCAGTGGCCCCTAGGCCCTGCCTAGCACATAAGCATGCCTACCGACCGGTAGGCCTAGGCCTGCCCACTAGGCCTAGGCCCCCTAGGCCTACGCCTAGACTGGAGCGCGCCGATTCACCAAAAACATCTGCTAGCCTAAAAATACACAACATATCACATGTATGTAGGCCTATGGCATGCCTGCACCTATCTTGTAACATTATAACAAGGGTAGGCCTAGGCTTGAGAGGATAAACAGATAAACAGATAAATTAGAAGAAGTGCAGCTACATCATTGTAAGCTAAAGCCCACAAGAAGTCGGCCTACTTCTTCATGTTCTCTTGCACTGACACTTGCACTGCATGCATGCAGTGTCGCCGATGCACACTGTAGTGTACATTAGGCTAGTGTGCCAGTGTGTGTACTGGACGGATGTTCCTTGGCTGGGCGTAATTCGCGTAGTCCCATGAATACAGGTAGGCCTAGATCATGTAGATTACGCGGAAATTTATGAAAATAGGCCTAAATTAAGAAATTGCGAAAACTGTGATTTTAGCCTATGGTGCAAGACCACTGTCGCGTCGATGAGGACCAGGCTATCTAGGCTATCGCTCGAGGACATGAACGTTCCGTGGACATGGTCATGATGGTGGAGCTTCCGTGTGCAGTGTGACCGTGTTTACATCAGATCTGCGCATGCGCGGATTTCTTGGCATTCCCATGGAGATGACCTTGGCCTAGACGCAACGTTCCCGGAACGCCGCGTAGCGGCGCCAATGCGCAGCACGCAGACAGCAGATGTGGAACACCGTCATCGTTTCGTTATATAGTTCTGGCAGCCGTGTCTAACTTCAGTGTACAATATCTCACATACGGTGTAATTTTTAGCACTTTCAACTGGTGGAATGAATATATGGTTGAATTAATGGCCCACAATTAGAAATTTTTGGAAAATGAACTTAAAGGTAATTAATTAAGGAGGATTTTATGAAATTAAACCTGAGGTGATGGCGTCATAATTGACCGCAGTCGTCAAGTAGATGTATTCGCCCTGATGTCGCCAAGCACACCATAGTAACGTTGTGCATGATTATGACGTCATAATCAGGCTTCCTCCCGTCGTGCTCCAGTGCAGTTCTCCTGCGTGGCGTCATCAAGGCAGGGCGGCGTCACCAAGCCCAGTGAGACGTCAACTAGGCCTGACGTTCGTCAAAACTTCGTCGCGTCGGTTGGTTCGCATCGGGTTTTTCATCATCGCCGTTGAAAAACCCGATGCAAATAGTTGTTACACATCATTGTTTCTGACTTTAATATTCTCACGTCCTCCAAACATTAGGCCAAATTGATTTAGGCTATATCTTCACCAATAAAGGCATAACATTGCCAACGCCAAATTCTCGAATTCTGGTTCCGTTTACTCTGGATCTAGCCTACTGGGAAAGATTTTCTACTTTCTTTCGGCATGTTCGACGTGTGATAGGCATAGGCCCTATGTTCGGTTGACGAAAAAAATCCTAAGGCTTACCTGGTGGATGCTTTGGTCCAGCCAACCTTCCTCACTATTCGCTTGATTGAGCTTCGAGAAATCGGGAAAAAAAGTCGGCTAAACTTCTGCTGAATATCCCACGTGCTAATATCCAGCTGGTTGCGAATTGTGGCAGAAACCCAATCCAGGTGCCACTGGCGCACTTGAGTGGGACGGCCCGATCTGGCCCTGTCAAAAATGGAATTCTCCGCCCTATATCTTTGGCAAAATGCTCTGATTGCCTTGGTATTTGGGAGGAAATGGAAATTTTCCTCCCGCAACCGAGCCTTAATGGACGGAGCATGCCAATTTAAGTCAGGACCAAATCGGGTTATCGCCACCCGCATTTGCCAGGGCATCCTGGATCGAGTAAACAAATCTCTCGGCATGGTGTAGGCTGGGGTAGCGTTCCAGGCAAAGAATGGACAAAAAAAGCTGATGATTATTTATAAGAATTTATTGCCACGCGTGTACTGCGGGTGGCACGTGCGCGACCCGCGCGCCGACCACGCACAGTACGGTTAATAAATGTTGCATGCATTGCGCAGTACACGCGCGGGACGTGAGTGGCACGCGCACGGCACACGCGCAGCATGTACAACATGCCTTGCACATTACCTGCGCTTTACACGCGCCGTAGGCGAGTGGCACACGCAGGACACACACGTGTAATGCGCGAGGCAAATGGACTTTAATTTTGGCCTGTACTGTAATCTCGCACTGCGACTTTTTAAAGTCGCACTGCGACTTTTAATCTCGCACTCCGACTTTTTAATCTCACAATCTCACACTGCCACTTTTAATCTCGCACTGTGACTTTATAAACTCGCACTGCGTCTTTATAAACTCGCACTCCGACTTTATAAACTTGCACTGCGACTTTATAAACTCGCACTGCGACTTTTTAAACTCGCACTGCGACTTTTTAATCTCGCACTGCGACTTTATAAACTCGCACTGCGACTTTTTAAACTCGCATTGTGACTTTTTAATCTCGCGCTGCGACTTTTTAAACTCGCACTGCGACTTTTTAAACTCGCACTGCGACTTTCTGAACGATTAAAAAAGTCGCAGTGCGAGATTAAAAGTCGCAGTGCGAGTTTATAAAGACGCAGTGCGAGTTCAAAAAGTCGTAGTGCGAGATTAAAAGTAGCAATGTGAGATTGTGAGATTAAAAAGTCGCACTGTGAGATTAAAAGTCGCAGTGCGAGTTTAAAAAGTCGCAGTGCGAGTTTATAAAGTCGCACTGTGAGTTTAAAAAGACGCAGTGCGAGTTTAAAAAGTCGGAGTGCGAGTTTATAAAGTCGCACTGCGAGTTTATAAAGTCGCAGTGGGACTTTTTAAAAAGCCGCAGTGCTAGTTTATAAAGTCGCAGCGCGAGTTTAAAAAATCGCAGTGCGAGTTTATAAAGTCGCAGTGCGAGTTTATAAAGTCGCAGTGCAAGATTAAAAGTCGCAGCGCGAGGTTGCGAGATTAAAAAGCCGCAGAGCGAGGTTAAAAGTCGCAGCGCGAGTTTAAAAAGTCGCAGTACGAGTTTATAAAGTCGCACTGCGAGTTTAAAAAGTCGCAGTGCGAGTTTAAAAAGTCGCACTGCGAGTTTAAAAAGACGCAGTGCGTGTTTAAAAAGTCGCAGTGCGAGTTTATAAAGACGCAGTGCGAGTTTAAAAAGTCGCAGCGCGAGTTTAAAAAGTCGCACTGCGAGTTTAAAAAGACGCAGTGCGAGTTTAAAAAGTCGCACTGCGAGTTTATAAAGTCGCAGTGGGACTTTTTAAAAAGTCGCACTGCGAGATTAAAAGTCGCAGTGCGAGTTTAAAAAGCCGTAGTGCGAGTTTATAAAGTCGCAGTGCGAGTTTATAAAGTCGCACTGCGAGATTAAAAGTCGCAGTGCGAGTTTAAAAAGTCGCAGTGCGAGTTTATAAAGTCGCAGTGCGAGTTTA
>NMRB01003268.1:55786-70054 GCA_002633025.1 Notospermus geniculatus | reverse complement strand
TTCAGCATACCGTATTTATTGGCGTACAAAGCGCGGCTTTTTGACCCGAGAAAGCCCTCAAAAACGGGGGTGCGGCTTATCGAAAGGTACGCTGTTTTTATGGATCAGGGTGGCCAAAAGCACCACTCCCTCCAAAAAGTTTTAGGAGGTCCAAAAATCCGGACAAAACGGCGATCAAGTCATGAAGTTGAAGTTGGCTGAATGCCAAGGAAGGCAACATGAATGTCAACACACGGCGGGAAAACAGTCCAAAAGTTCACCTGATAAGACTTTTTACTGTAAAACCACGATATCCAGGCCTTGCATGCCATCCACAATCATACTAGTCCCTCCATTTGTTGAAAATAATCTGTTGTTTCCACCAAAAATGAGCTTATCTCCCTCATGTTTTTCGTATTTGTCAACCACCATGACCACCACAGGAGTTCGTCATAGTAGGCCTACAGAGGGGATGCATACATACTAAAGGGTGTCTCAATGTTGTAGACGAACTCCTGTGATGACTACCATGCTGTCCTGACCTGATTTGAAATCGAGGTTGGCAGGTGAGGGGGCATCTCATCATATGGTTTACATGATGATTCACAAGCTATTCATGCATCTTACTAGCATCTTACCAACTCTTGGTGAAGAAAGTTGGCCCCCAACGTAGTGAGAATGACNAGCTCAAGATGTGCAGACAATAACTAACATAAATCAGTCACGTGGCGAATTATGATTTCATTGATTCGACTTGATTCTTTCCAACTTAACAATAACATGTACTGGTACACAATTATAAATAATATACCGGGATACTGTTATACCATTATTTTCAGACTATGTCACCTCTCTTCTTGTTGTTCATTCTACTAGGCGTAGGCCCTGGCCCTAGTACAAAACCAACAATGTGGTGATAAAACAGTTTATGACGTCAGAAGTTTACTACCGGTACCTTCAATGCTATGGCACACGAAGCTGGTCAAGTGGCCATAACCACAAAAGTTTCGGCAAAATAATTGAGAGAATGCGTTTCGTAGGCCTACTAGTGTGTTATGTAGTATATTCTTGCCAACTACTTCATGTACTTGGACCATATTCAGTCACCCCAGCGAAGCTCCCAGGCCGTCAGGCCTCTAGTTGGTTCACGTGGGCCTATAGTCCCTTTAGTGACCATTATATTGGGTCCAATTTGAGCTTGTAACGGATTTTTCGGCACTAAAGCATTAGCATATCTCAAGACAATGAGCTGAGATATGTTAGTTTTTATGCCTAGAAGTGTCCCAGCTATTTATTTTAGCGATTATTTCGCGATTAATACGTTTTTTTCGGCATTTTGTGGTTTTCTAGAGATTTCATAATTACAGTACAGTCCATAATTAAAGTCCACCGCGCTGCGTTTCCCGCGCGCGGGACGTCCACGTCTCACGCAATGCATGAGATTCTACCCTGCGCGCCCTCCACACAGTCCCTCGCGCCTCCGACGCAAGGGCCGCGCGAGGGAGGCACGCAGCGCAGTAAAGTACACTGTGTGTTAAGTGCACAGTACGTGCGCAGTACACGCCACGGGATAGATTTCCATTTTTTAGGCGATATTCCCCCGCACACCCCATGTCGGCCTATCACTGTGTGCACTATGGTGCAGGCTTCGCCCAAACAGTCACACTGAGATTCTCACAACAATCTCATCTTATCGACGAGGGTTTGATAGTTTTCATGAATCAAGGCTTGTCTTTAAAATATCAGGTATTCATCTCTGGTTGACAGTTAAAAAATTGACTAACTTTGGTGGGAAAACGATGTTTTACAGCAAGGATTGTGGACCGATTTTGATGTTTACATCCGCGAACATCAACATGACGGCGAAAAACCCCCGGGAAAAACCCATAGAATCGTGATGAAATGTGGTGAAACGTTGGTCAAAAACAAAATATTAGGGCACTTGCCGTCCCTTCCTATGCAGGAAACAAAACACATGCCACATTTTTACCAACTAACGAACTTACAAACAGGACCAGACCAAAATTTGTGTTTAATCATGACAAGTTACGACTGTGTTTACAAGGTTCGTCGCTAGGCCACATCACTTCCTTCCGTTACCGTATTTGGATCGCTGGTGGGTGGAGTTTCAGATTATTTTGCATAATTTTTTTAAAAATGGTCAAAAAATATTGTGATCTACTTTAAAAAATAGCACATATTTCGTTTACTATAAAGGAATGAAAAATATTGAGTAAAACTGATGTTTGTGCGTGTTTATAGCATGCTTTTGTGACTGAACACGTGTTATGATAAACACCTCGGAGATGACAGCCGTCAATCATAGGCCGCCGTGGCATCAGTCTGTTGGGTGTTTTGGCGACGTTTTCTTCTGCGTGTTCCCTCTTAGGCCTATGAAGCAATGCGAAATGAGGAATACACAGCAGGACTACTGTACCCAGAGGACATTCCCCCCATCCGTTCTCATATTTAACAAGATCAGAGGTCACAACTTCGGTGTTTTTCGGCACAGGTAGGTACCGCGGTAGGCCTAACGGAATGGCTTTGTTGAGGGGAACGATCTCTACTGCGCATGCACATTTTGACGTTACCTGAATAGCCGTGTAGGCGGCGCTGAGACACGAGTTGTGTATCCTCTCCCATGTCTCCAGTCATTCCGATGCTGCAGCTTCAGCTCCCCGGCAAAGAATCAACAAAAAAGGCGGCAGTGTCACAAAAATACCATTCTGAAATGCCCCTTGAGCCACTGCACAGTCGGTGCCTGACACGTGCGCTTATGGCGCACGGCATGATTTGTGCACTGCGCAGTCGGCGCACGTCCCGTGCATGGCCCATGCACGGCTGGTAGAAGACGCTGTGTGTGTGACGTGCACGTACGACGCGCCGTCGGTGGGTGGCCCGCGCGCAGCGTTCACGTGGCACGTGCACAGCAAGTGGACTTTAATTTTGGCCTGTACTGTAAGAAACGATTTTGGTTGGCTAGAATCCATACGGGGGTCACACATTCATCTTGGGCTCCAGGGCGGCCGAGCATGGTTTGTATAATTAGTGTGACCTCGATGTGGCCCCAACGTTGAGAAGCACATGTGGATTTATATAGAAATTGTTATCGTTAGCCATGGTGCAAGATGGGGTATAGCGTTTGTTGACTGTTACCACGAGCCGTGGATTATCACTCACCCTTTTTGTGCGAGTACTGAGTCTGGCCTGTTTGTTCGATTATGAGGGAGAGGGAGTGTTGTTTTGTTTACGTTTTTCAGTCGGCGTTTTGGCCTGAATCGAATGCTCTTTGCTTTGACAACTTCATTTGACCTTGGAGTAATTGACTGTTCAATGTGTCAAGTTGAGCCCTTGTGTTCTCGTATCGAAGGCATTTGTGTTTGTGCGAACATTCTTTATTTCAAACTCTTTCCACGTGAACCTTTTACGCCGCCAGGCTTGTTTTAAATTCTAGTACACCCTGTATGCAAATAATAAAAATATGTTTAATCAACCTCAAGACAAAGCTGTTTTGGAGTAACGTTAACAAATTATTTCATTCATCCGGTAAAGAGATAAACATGCTAGAATATATTTGACACTGAACCAAGAACATTATGAAAGCTAAACAAGACTGTATATATACACGTAGAACAGTGGGTCAAGCATGCTCAGATGATGAAATTTGAGACACCACGCGTCGGTCTGATGCATGTACTGTAAAATGTGCATGGTGTGGATGCGCCTTGTATCCCAGTGCGCTTTATTTATGGTTTTGGTAATGGCGTCAGAGGGTGCGGCTTATATCCCAGTGCGTTTTGTACGCCAATAAATACGGTATTCAGAATTCCGCTGCTCGACTGGTGACTCGAAGCTGGAGCGATGCAGAAATGATGCCCATACTCATAGAGCTGCACTGGCTCCCACTCAAACAGCAGATTCATTTCAAATTTCTTTGCATCATAAGTTGACACGCCACAGTGAGTCAGTGCCTTGTTACCTCGCTGAGATCATCCAATAATCCAGTCCCCATCTTTTCAGGCGAGGGGTCAAAAAGTTTGGAAGTTATAGGTTTAAGTCCTTTCTGCTTCAGAAAACATAGACATGATAGATAACTGGCCAACAGTGTGGTGACCGTGCCCATAGTGTACGTGGCGGCACCAACTCTGTGGAACCATCTGCCACCACGACTGCGATTTCTTAAAGTTTTTAGTACATTTAAGGCCAATTTAAATACGTATTTTTTCGGTCAATGTTTTAGTTCCTGATTTCTCGTCATGAGTGTCATCCCTTGTACAGACAGTTGAGACATCATGTGTAATTGTCTTTAAACAATAAATCATTATCATTATCATTACGACGAGTAAAACAGAACAGCATAGAAAGGTGATTTTCAATCATTTAGGTGCATTTTGACCTGCGAATTGAAATGTTGGTAATCGCCAGTAGATCTAATATGGCACGGAAGTGCATTCCAAAACTGTGGGACACTGGTCTGCCCACTCTTCAGCTGACTTCTTTCGTGCAGAGGTCATTCTGGTGGATCTCTCTGACTGCAAAAGATGCAGCCGGAGGCATGGGCCAGTGGATGCAAGCTCTGATAAATGACTGCTATCATTCAGGTTACCATTCCTACTGAAAGGATTGTTCAGCACGTTCAGGACTACTACGTGCCACGTATTGAGAGCAAAGTCCCCTCGCTGGTGGTCAATCAAACTGACCGCGAAATGGCACCCACATTTGATGAAATCCTGGACGTGCCGTGCCATTCAAAGTACCAAACTTGAAAACATTTTTATGAAGCCCACATTTAAATTGAATTAAACCCTACTTGAGTTACAAATCAGTTGTAATGCGAAACTGGAAAATGTCAGGACGAGCACACCTTTAATCTTCGAGAGATCCATTTCTTTAATTTCATTATATGATGTGCCGTCATCTTTCACGAGAGCAGTTAAATCTTACTAAGTGACGGCGCTTTGACCAACAATCACATATCGGGTTTTCGCTGGGACTTTAATCATATCATTTGGCATCCTTATCATCTTTTAAATCACATGATATTTCCAACAAAACAGAAAAGCCAAACGCACTCAGAAATATTCGTTCGAAAGCTTTAAAAGACACATTATCTCGACATTAAAGCCGTGGTTTCTTAACTTCAAACCGCGCTCCCTCTGTTGACTGTCATTACTCTAATTCAGGAGGCATTTGCAAATTTTCACACTAATGCATCACCGAACATTATTAAGGGTTCGAGGGGGAACAAAGTCGGGATTGTCTTTATGGTTCACCCTAACTCTCATCAGCTAAGGGGAAAGTGCGACTTAAAGTTTAGAAATAATAATCTTTTTACTTTCAAAATTTTTGCGTTTGAATTTACAGCATTAGGAGTCAAAGCCGGATGAAAAACATCTAAGGTTTGAGAGTAAAACCAGTCTCATCAAAAATTTGTATGAATTTTTGATACGATAAACTTTTAGATGAACCATAACGGGTACCGGTACCAACTTACGTAGTTCAAATGGACCGAGGTGCTGCCTGGACGCAAATTATTCTTGGTCTTGACCTGTTTTTCTCTGCTCCTATCCTTGCTTCCGTCACCAGAAATCTCTATGGCACTATGCAGGATTTTAGTACTATTCAGGATTTTAGGACTTTTGTAGGTTTTCCAGTTGTGGAGGGCACGTGGCTCCCCGTCTGGTCTAGGCCTTGTTTTTCCCTCTCCCCCTTTGCTCTATTCCTCCTCGCCCTATTCTTCTCATTGCTCAGTGATTTGCATCCATTCTGGTTTTTTCCTACAAATCTGGAAGTTGACTTCCTTTATATTCTTTTACTTTGTGTTGACCTCCGTGCATCTTTTCACTTTGTGCTTGTTATGTATTACACATGTCATATTTATTAAACCCTTTTCTTTCAGCTAAATCAGTGTCTCCTTAATTACATCCACTCTCTTTATTAGGTCCAGCAACCATCCGTGGGGCTTGGACACTTTTCTTTCCTTAATTACATCCACTCTCTAAATTAGGTCCAGCAACCATCCGTGGTGCTTGGACACTATTCTTTCCTTAATTGCTCACTCATCCTGTCTACACAGGTGTTAGTTCTACATTCAGGTTTCAGCTCNCTGAGCTACTGGCGACTGGGAGGATCCTGCTGGAACTGACGACTGATCAATCGCCAGAAATGGTCGATGTACACACCCTTGCGACTCGCTGGAACTGAGATTTTGCCAGTCGCCGCGAGTTGCACATGTTCAACTTTCTAGCGTTACCCAGTTTCGTTCAGTTGCTGCGATGTACGCCCCTCTTAACTTCACAACATGAACCTTGATGCCGCCAGGGTTGTTTCAGTTATTATTGTAAAATTATATTGAACAATATGAACTTGTGTGCTACCAGCTTAACTCAAATTCTGTTATCTTCCAGAACTTGGCACAGTCTTCCAGTGCAGCCATGGCAGTAGGAAACAAAGTCCAGGATGGCAAAAACATGCCTGTCACTGATTCTTCGAGTCAACCCCCCAAAAGTCCCAAACAACCACCAACTGCCTCAATTTCAGGTAAGATTTTTAGCCCACATGTCCAAAGGCCAAAAGGGCTTGCTGTGCTATGCCTTATAAATGGTGGTCTGTTGTGCATGTGTGCGTAGCTTGTCTGCACTCAAGCATCTTAGGTTTTTGACGGATCATTGTCATATTGCATACATTATGTATAAATATTACCCCCAAGATCTAGGCCAAGTTCGATTTTGGGTGCGCTGTGATTCCTAATATTGCCACTAGGGGGCCTTTTGTGAAAAATGAAAAATGGCTATTTTTCTCTAAGGTCTAGGTGGACCTTAATGTTAAGGAAAGTTCTAAAATACGGCCCTTTGTTTCTGTTGTCAGGACCCCTTTTTGTCGCCAAAAAAAGGCTAATGTGTTTTCCAGTGAAATTATTGATACATGTACATTTACTAATAACCAAGGCATTTGAGGATTTCAATTTTTAGCTCACCTGTGGTGAGCTCTTACGATGGTGCAGCGTCCGTCGTCCACCGTCTTCTGTCGTCCGTTAGCAGGGCACGTTTTGTAACCGCCGTGGCTATTGATCTGAAACTTGGTATATACTCCTAGGTCATAATATGACCTATGACACAAAGTTTTGGTCCGATTCAATCCTTGGCTCGGCCACCAGGTGGCTAAAACCAAAAACACAAAAATTGCAACAAGAGGACATTGTAAATGTCATATGGTTCCCTTAGGTTCATTAGATAAGAATGGAACTTGTCATTGTTAGATCATCAAGGTCACTGCATAATGGAAATGGGCATCTTGTGGGTGATATCATACCTCTACCTCTACCACAGGCAGAGAAATTGCAAATTATCAACTTTGACCTTGACCTTGACTTCTGATCATCAAGGTCATTGCATAATCGAAATGGCCATCCTCAGTATCTATGATTTTGTGGCCCCTTTAGCTGCCTGTGCCACATCTAATGGGTGATGTCATGCATCTATGTCTACCACAGGCAGAGAGATTTCAAATTACATGGTTTGACCTTGACCTTGACCTCTGACCATCAAGGTCATTGCATAATTGGAATGGGCATTCTCAATAACCTAGGTATTGGTGATATCATACGTCTAACTCTACCACAGGCAGAGATATTTCAAATTATGAAGTTTGACCTTGACCTCTGATAATCGAGGTTATTGCATAATCGGAATGGGCACCCTCGATAACCTACATATGGGCGATATCATGCCTCTACCTCTATCACAGGCAGAGATATTTCAAATTATCAAGTTTGACCTTGACCTTTGATCATCAAGGTCATTGCATAATCGAAATGGGCATGCTCAATAACCTAGGTATGGGTGATATCATGCCTCTACCTCTACCACAGGAAGAGATACTTCAGATTTTCAAGTTTAACTTTGACCTTCACCTCTGATCATCAAGGTCACTGCATAATTGAAATGGGCACCCTCGATAACCTACGTGTGGGTGATATCATGCCTCTACACCGCAGGCAGAGATGTTTCAAATTAAGTTTGACCTTGACCTTGACCTTTGATCATCGAGATCATTGCATAATCGAAATGGGCATCCTCAATAACCTAAGTATGGGTGACATAATGCTCTGTCATTAGACTATTATGTCCAACCCGGTGAGCACATGGTCCATGGACCATTTCATTTTGATACATATCTGCTATCAGCTAGAAACTTTATGTGAAAAAATTCTGTAAATAAGGCCATTTTTCTCGCTTTTCCACGAATATCAGAAAAAAGCACTAGAAAAATGCACCAGCGGCCATTTTGTACGTGTAATGCATTCTCCAGTAAAAACGGACATTTCAAAGCGATGTTACTGCAGAACAATTTGAACAATCCTCACGAAATTTTCGACAGTTGTTCATGGTGCTGCCGTCTATAGTGCTATGCAGAAAACACCAAGTGACGGAAATTTCCGTTTTTGCTGGTCACAGTGTTAAAAGCAACTTTGCTCAGGAATAAAGCAAAGAAACTGGGAAAAGGTGCCATGGGGAGTGTGTGATCCCAGCACTGAGCAGACTTAAGTTAGCCCTTACTTTTCGTATCGGACCGTATTCATGGCACTCCACTTCGCCGATGATAACCAATGTAATGAGAAACCTAAGCCAGTCATCACAATGATGGTGGATATTCAATCCGGACTCCGGAGATAAAACCGGATTAGTGCAATCCAAAATGGCCTTCCTCATCCGTCGTGTTCGTCCAGGATCATGCAGTCTGCTATCAAATATCTTACATTATTGAGATTTGCAGTGTTTTGGTTTGTCTCCCTTCCTGTACAGGACTTGTGCATTTGGTTAATGGGCCCGTAATCTGGGATTAGCGCCGATGGAATAGAGCTGGCGCAAGGGTAAACAGCATCAGCCATAATCGTGAGGCTAAATCTCACAGAAATGGTCGTCTGGGGTGGGATATTTGAGAGCTTATTCTAGAGCTGATCACAGTCTAATGTAATTACTGTTGGATCTGGTAGATTATTTACATAATTCACAAGACCTGGTCGCGTGGTGTTCAGAGAAAATTGCAGATTTATAAAAATAATGGAATCTGTTGGTGAAGTCTTACATCTTTTAACTCTTGACATTTGTGAGTCGGATGATGTAGATCATGCAGAATAATGCACTGTGCCCATATTCATAAACATACTCTAGTTTCACCAATCTTCATGTACGACCACTTCGTTAACTGGGGGCGCGGGACAGCCCCCAGTATGCATTGACAGACCTCCTAGCTGAAGTGCAGTCTTTTTGTAAACCTTGCAATGAAATTTTGACCCCTAGTCCCTGAATGTAAATTCATGACCACAGTAGACTTGGTGTCGCTTACTCATTGGTCAATGTTCATATTACACCTGGGCCAAGTGGGCAGGCTTGAATAGCAGTCTGGGTGATTGATATTCTGTCAAACATCAAAATATGTCAGAATGACATGGTTGGACAATTCCTTTTCTGACACGTGAGAGGATTCAATAGGGAGGTTGAGATAGCGACTTCATGGATCCTTATACATATATGGATAGAATTCTGTACAGTGAGGACAAATTATGTGCACATTTTGATCTGTATACGTAAAAGGATCCGTGATAAGTCGCTGATCTCAGCCTCCCTATATTATTCAACGTGAGTGAGATCCATTCTTCATGAGATAGAGAAGCAATACCGGTTGACTGCACATGTTTTCACAGCATACTCCAGCTCCCTCCTGTATTACTCAATCATCCATTGTTGTTAACTATTGTCTTTGGGCACATTTCTAAACCATTGGAGTTATTGACTTCTAACTTCACACAAATGTACCTCATGGTCCATATTCATAAACATCTTAAGTCAAAGTGTGATACTTTTCTTTTGTGTTGAACAAAGGATAAGTGTTAAACTTAGACTTATGTAGTTTTATGAATACGGGCCCAGGGACATAAGGTCTCTACAGACCAATTTTTGCATAATTCTGATTGTCCCATTCTGCTACCAGGGGGCCAAAACCCAAAACCTTTAAATGTGCAATCCCACTACACCTAACCATTGGTCGGATCCTCACCATATCCGTAGGTTCGTCAATTCCAAAAATATCCAGGTTTTTTATTTGACCTACTTTTCAAGGTCACGCTAATACAGAAGTCAAAGACTTTAAGTTGAAAAGGTGCTGTTTACCTAAGGGAGGTTCCCCCTATGGCATTGATACTTGGAGGGATTATATGTTGAAGACATTAATTATGACATAAGAAAGATTTCATTTTGAACTAATTACTTGAAACAATAGATAATAAGCAAGAAGTCAATCTCCAGAATTCACGAATTTTCGACCCCAACCGGGGTCTTTTTCAAGTGGAACTTTACAATCTGAAACTCTAGAAAAGACTGAGAAAAGATGGTAAGGGATGTTACCTTACCTTGAAACAATAGAAATTCAAAGCCTTAGAATAGAAAGAAATAGGAATTTTAAGTGCAACTGAGGATCATGTACTAACAAGGGACATTTCATTAAGATGCACCCATAAATTCAAATACGGTAATTTTCATTAGAAATAACAAATCACAGAGTTGATTCACAGGTGACTCGATCACTTTAGTTAAAGCATGACTGCATGTAGGTGACTCTATCACTCCCCACCCTGATAAGATTGGTCTCCTGTCCAACCTGTATATAGCCAGCTGGACTGATACTATATCGAAACAAAAATGCCCACCATACTCTTCATCACTTAAGAAGTTCAACGTGCTGTTATAGCGTGACTAACCCTTCATCAGGTAAGGTAACATCCCTTACCAAAAAGAGGCATATGCATCTTCAAGAGGCACTACATAAAACATGCATCAAACATGCCCAAAACATGCATCTTTCCTGAGTCCTGTGCATTTAAATCCATGCACCGTTTTGATGCATGTTTTATGCAATATGCATCATCTATACCTTTTTAGTGCATTGAATGTAAATGTGCTTTGCAACTCCAGGCCTAAGTGGAATTGGTCACTTCCATTGATATCAACAACCACAACAGAAAGGATTTAATGGCAAAATTTGTGATGTCTGTACTTTTCATGACAAAAACCTATTCCAATTCATCAAAACTTGCACATTCTGTGGATCAACTGTTTGACCAACCCCTATAGGAGGACTCTTGTGGGGTAACTTTCTAAAATATACTGCCAAATTTAGATCGATTTCTGTCATTTTAAAGTGATGAATCATTTGAAGTCCGATGTCCTGGGATGGTACCGGTACTACACCTCACATTTGGCAATAGGCTTGGCCTACTAAGGCGACACTTATTTTATTTCTTGTTTTATGGATCCGCTGCACTTTTTTTTCCGATTTTGGAAAATAAAAATAATTGAAAAAATGGCATTATTTTTTTTGATCTGATCAATAAAAATAAAAATAATGGGAAAAAACGCTTTATTTTTCTACCGCCGACATGCTGGACGAACCTTGTCTGACGAAAATAATTCACAGCGGTTGTAACAATCATTCTCGTTCCCATTCATTGAGTGAATTTTATTATATTTTTGTACATTTTTATTTTTTTCATAGCCGCCTGTTACATGCTTTGACAAATATAATAAAAATAATCAAATAATTACAATTATTTTTATATTTATTTTCCACCCTCCTGTCAAGGTTTCCGTGAAAACCAAATGAAAAAGTTATTTTTATTTTTATTTTCCTCCCTCCTGTCAGGGGTTTCCAGGGAAAAAATCCGTAAAACAACAAATAAAATAATTGTGGCCTAATGCTAGTAGGCCTAAGCACCTCTGGGATTTTGGCCTACATGTATGGGGGAAGTTCCTCCAAAACACTTTCAAGTTGAGAAGCACTGAGATGATCATGTACAACACCGCACCGCCAATTCATACATGTATGTCGGCCTATACAAATATACTGTACACACTGCTCTCATACACTAATCACTTACACAATGCCATAGAGAAGAAAAGCACAAAAATTGACACACAATATATGATAAATAAAAAGGCAATTTCCAGAGTGTTTGCGAATTTTCGACCCCAACCGGGGTCTTCTTCAGGCTGGAACTTTACAATCCGAAACTCTAGAACAGTCTCAGACTGTTCTAGAGTTTCGGATTGTAAAGTTCCAGCCTGAAGAAGACCCCGGTTGGGGTCGAAAATTCGCAAACACTCTGGAAATTGCCTTTTTATTTATCATACACAATGCCATGGTACTATAATGGAACTGCATAAAAGATGCTTCAATCATGCCCCCTGGTCACGCACCATGCATTCTTCAAATAGGCACGTTTTAGGCACTTCATTTACATATTTGATAAGGCATTTATCATGCATAAAACATGCACCTTGCTACACTGCAACAGGAAAACATGTGTATACAACATGTATGCCTCTTTAGTGCATGTCCATAAAACATGCACCCACTGTGTGGGGGGCACACTTTAGGCACTGCACCATTCATGCGTAAAACATGCGTACATTTCATGCTTATTTTCTGCATGGAATGTGTAGTAACACTCTCAATGCCTAAATTGGTAACTTGGATCATTCAAATAGACAGATTTGAACAGTCAGTGTCGGGCATACACATACGACGTCGTCGCCTAAAGTTAAAGTTAAAAGTTTGGGTTTATAGTCTGATATCAACAACGGAAGAGGTGTCATCTGACTTTACACTTTAACCCCAGTCTGTCCTGAAACCTTTCAGTTGAACTCAGATGAGCTGCTCATTCAGTGCTACAATCCGAGCATTTCCGACTGGTACCCATTTATACACCTGGGTGGAGAGAGGCCAGTGAGGCAAAGAGACTTGCCCAAATGACCGCTAGTCGGAGACCCGAACCATACCCCACCACGGCTTAACACCACTGTAAAGGTCGAAGGTTACGTCAGCCGTCGCGAGATACAAAGTATGTCATTGAACTGTGACGTTATTGTCTTGATCTCAGTTACCAGTTAAACAAGAGGGAATAGGACTAGACATTCTGAAAAAAAGTTTGAGCCCAGGAAAATGTATGTTCCTAAAAAAGGGTTAGGCTACTATCCTGACTATGTGGCGTATTATCTTAGCAAATCTAAGAGAGGATGAGTTGACATGCTGCTATGCAGCCTCACCATTCAACGTCCTTCCGTGACCTGTTATCCTATATATTGGAAAGTAAGAAAGTTATAATCATAAGTTAGGCTTAAAACCCAACCATGGATAATACTAGCAACACGTTGTCAATGGATCGGACCCTAGAGGGCAGGGTTTAAGATGGTGATTATTCTCCGGGCCAAAAAACAAGCGATAAGCTTATTATCAACCTGAACATATGAGGATTACAAGGTTTTTGAACTACTTACTTTTCAAGGATTGTTTCACTCTATGTTGACTTCTCAAAGCCAGATACAAGTGGAGAGCTCTGTATCAAAATATATGGAGATTTTCGCTCAAGTATCTTGAAACGTAATGTACTTGTCCTATCAGTACCTGTTGCAAAAACTGCGGAAATGAAGTCCTACAAAAACGAGAGGTTTATCAGATTTTCTGTCCCGTATTAAAGGGTGTCTTTTGTTGTATAGGACCAAATACAATACTGGAGTTCTCTACGGATATCTTGCTGAGCCTGAGTTTTTGCTAATGTCTGTCCTCTCTTGATGTGAAAACTGGGATGATGGTCTTAATCTCCTCTGCGGTGGATTTGCACCATAAGACCCAAAGTCATCAACAAGGCCCTAATACAATGGGATGAGATCGGGCTGCAGACTGACCTTTTGTGTGAAGGATAATCCGTAGACCATTATCCGTTGTCCATCACTCTCCTTGGTGGGGCTTGTATTATGAGTGACAAATGCGCTGATGGGCACGGGATAAGTAGCAGGATGTTCTTGGGAGAAAAGCTGGATTACGCGGACTTTTGATATAGCAGCAAAATCTCTTGTCCGCACACTAACACCCTTTAAGCTAATTTCACAGTGGACTGTGGCATGAGGAACCTCAGACCCATGCCAATTTGTGTAGTCATTACTGCTTTGACAGAGGGTCAGTTTTGCTGAGTTTAAAAAAGGAGGCAATCAGTTGTCCCTAAAGCAGCCGCTCACATTTTGCATGACTCCCACCCTAAAAATTGTAACAAAAATGTTCGGTACCGAATTCACCATTTCCACTCATAATCCTACCTCCTTATCCAGGACACCTTTCAAGTAGGACCGCATTTGCCAGTCCGAAACGATGATGCAATGTTCCTGGAATGCTGTTATTCAGCCACCTTGCAGAGCATTCGAGAACCCGAACCATGGCGAGGTACACCTCTGCATG